>CATIWC010002327.1:0-77220 GCA_948472305.1 Vicia faba | reverse complement strand
AATTTTAAGCGCTTTAAAAATTACATTCTACTACGGGTTATTTGTCAGAACCGTTGTGGTATATTTAAGAGTTTATTATAAAATATGAGATTGCTTGTTTTTCCTGACCTCTCATTAATCATATACAATGATTCAAATATATTTTTAAGATAATAATCTGAAAAATTAAATTATTCTTAAAAAATGACTTAAATGATCCAATATTTTTCGAATTGCATGTATATTGTAATTCATAATTTCCTCATGAATCGATAAAATTTGATTCAATCCCAAATTCCTCATAGAAATGTTGATGAATGGATGTCAGTGTAAATCTTTTACACAAAATTTGATTTCCTCATTTTTTCTAGTTTATTTTTCAAACATCAAGATTTTTGTGAAAAACTCAGACTGACACCCATTTATCAACATTGTTTTGAAGAATTTATGGCATTGAATCAAATTCTATAGGTCAAAGAGGAAATTATGATTTACAAGATGAATGTAATTCGAAAAAATATTAAATCGTCAAAGTTGTTTTTCAAGAATAATTAAATTTTTCTGATTATTATCTCAAAAATCTATTTAAATGAATGCACGTTCAATGAGTAGTTAGTGAAACAAGCAACCACATATGATATAACAAATTCACTAATAAAAACATATAATAATTAAGATAGATTTAAAAAACTTGATAGCTAACGGTTCCTGGAAGATATGAAGAGTTGAAAACAAGTGTTCTTTAAGGAAATATTATATGAATTAAAGATTCATAATATTTCCACAGCGAACACAAGTTCGCAACTATCTTTGATCCATGTTCACTGATAAGTATTTTCAGTTGTATCACTGATAAGTGAGACTTCATAACCACTTGGTAGCTGCACATGAAATATCATTTATTAACAAACAATACAAACAACAGAAACAATATAAACAACAACATCAACAAGAACAGTACCAACAACATCAACAACAACTACAATATATATATTTATATATTAACATTTCATAAATTTATATAGAGTAACACAAATTTTTAGTAGTAGTTTAAAATTTGTAGTTAAATTGTACGTATGATTTTTTTCTTATTAAATTGTCGTGAATCTTCTCCCTTTCATTTGAGTCAACGCCACTACATCTAAAACAATAAAAATTAAATCAAAATCAAAATCATCAAATTTATCATAAAACCATAACCACAAAATTAAAATCCTAATTTTGTAAGATTAAACTAAGATATATGGAATTTTTTTTTTGGAATAACCATGTATTAAAATTTTTTCCACAAATAACCATGTTTCAGAAAACCCCACAAGGGAGGAGCCAGCCAAGTTGGCGCAACCACTCCCATTCTTGCCCTAGGCGCCATCCCACTTAGCGCCTCCTCTCTCTTTTAGCCAAGTGAGATGGCACATGCACTTTAAAAGTGAGAGAAGGCGCCATCTCACTTGGCTCTTAAGGCAAAATACTATTTTTATAAATAATTCGTCAGTTTCTCCGACATTCCTCACACTTTCTCGCACTATTGTCTTATTTTTTACTCTGTTATTTGCGTCATGACATCGCCCATGATTTTTACCAGAGATGGTTACGTTATTTTCTCCGCCACAAAACTTTTGATGAAAATGAAATTCTGGCACATTCACTCCATGGAGCGTCTGAAGAGGGAGTTGATGCGATGGCTAGAGGGAGACATCGAGGAGGGGAAACAAATTAGAAGGATCCAGCAAAGACGAACAACAACCTCACTTGCGACAGGAAGACCTAATTTTTGGTTGGAGGAAGTCAAAACAAACAGCAACGTAATGTTGATGATGCATGGGTCAGATGAAATTATTTTAACGGTTGTAATTTTGTAGACTGTTTATCGTGTTTTATTTCTTGTTCGCATAATGTTTATTGTAACAAATACACTACGAAAAAAACAATTTTTGGCAGCGCATCTACGAAAGCGCTTTTAAGAGAAAGCGCTTTCGTAGCCTTTAAAAAAAATTCGCTTAAAAAAAGCGCTTTTATAGGGTTTCCTACGAAAGCGCTTTCTGAAAAGCGCTTTCATTGGTATTTGAAATATCTAACCTACGAAAGTGCTTTTGAAAAGCGCTCTTATAGGTGGCCCTATAAAAGCGCTTTTGAAAAGCGCTCTGAAAGGGGGACCTACGAAAGCGCTTTCTAAAGCGCTCTTATATGGGGGACATACGAAAGCGCTTTTTACCTCAGAAACGCTCTCATATATGGGTCTTAGAAAGCGCTTTTAAAAGCGCTTTCGTAGGTTATATCCCTAAATACGAAATTTTCCCTCACTTGTTCATTTCTTCGTCTTCTTCATTTCTTCTTCCTGTTACCGTTCGTTTCTCGCCGTCGCCGTTACTGTTCCTCTTCCTTGCATTCCGTTTCTGTTCCTGTTCGTGTTCGTACCATTGTTGCGTTTCCAGAATCCCATTGCTGCGTTCGTTCACTGCTGCTTCGTCTTCCTTCGTCGCCGTCGTTCTTCCCTCTTCTTCAGTCGTCGTCGCCGTTCACTGCGTTCTTGTCCATCTTGGTAAGTTTCTTCTTCTTCCATTATCTTATCTTGGCTATCAATACAACACCGAAAATTAAATAACCACAGCAAATCTTAGTACATAACATGCAGGCATCATATAAAAACGACAAAGGAAATGTTGCATTAATAAATTCAACTATTTCATAGTAGATTCATATGAAAGATGAATTATAGAGTCAACTTCTTAGATGATTCTCTTCCCAAAGAAACAAGAATGTAGATGTTAATTAAGAATGGTAGTTCTTAAAAACCATGATTCGCCATGTTACATGTACCTAGTTTTTGCCTAAATCGATTTCGTTTTCGACTATGTCTAAACAAATTTGGTTATCTTTCATGTTTAAATTGATTTCGTTTTCAACCATGCCAAAATTCATTTTGTTTTTTCCATGCCTAAATTGACATTGTTTTCGACTAAACCTAAATCGATTTTGTTTTTGAACACACCTAAATTGATTTCATTTTCGACTATGCCTAAATTGATTTTATTTTCGACTTTGCCTAAATTGTATTTTGTTTTCGACCATACCAAAATCAGTTTTGTTTTTTTTACCATGTCATAATTGATAGTTTTCTGAAGATGACAATCATTTTAATTTTTGACTAGCCTAAATAAATCATGATTTCTTCCATGCCTACGCTGATTTCGTTTTCGTCCATATCTAATGTGATTATGTTGTGTCCTTGTGTAAATCAATGTTGTTTCCGATTATGTCTGAATTGACGGGATAATTAGACATGTAGTCCTTTAACATAATTATTAATTTCTTATTGATCCCATAACTAATTTTTGTAAATTTTAAGTCCTTTAAATTTACGTTTATTAGTCAAGTTAATCTATTTTATTAATTTTTAATTTTTATTGTATAAGAGAGATTAGGCTAAAACTTACACTCAATTAGGCTAAATCTTGGCATGTTCTGGCCTGTTCCAATTTCTTCTTCCATTATCTGAGTATTTCTAGGGATAGATAATGCTGTTAGTATATGTTTGGATTCTTGTTGGAAAACACCAACGTTATGATACAGGAAGAAACTTACGCACATTTTACTTGTTGTGCTACAGTATGTTTAATATTGGTTACTCTGGATTGTTTGTAGTTGATGACACTCCAAAGATGTTATGTGGCCTGTCTTGATTCCATATACCGATTTTTAAACGCACCCGTGTCATTCATTATATATTCTTGCATGTTTACCCAATTTGGCTAACTTTTGAAGATGATACACAATGGTTCTATAACTTCTTAAAGATGATAATTAGAGAAACTGAAAATATGAGTTAAATTTTAAGTACTTTCTTGACTTTGGCCCTATACCCTTCACAGTTTATATTAGTTTTACCTTCAACTTTTTTAGTTTGGTCATCAAATGACACTTGTAGTCTTTGAATGTACTTAAGTTACAAAGTTGTTCCCGTAAGTTTGAATTACATTCATTTTTTAGTTTGGTCATCAAATGCCTCCGGAGATTGTAAGGTAAAAAAACATATGAAAATGGATATAAAAGTCCCTTACATGGCATCTTTTCAAATATCTTTTAGTTATAATTGTTATTTCCCTTTTTTGTAATGCTTTGTATCTATAGAATTATGTATATAGAATTATGTATATTTTCCTTTTTTCAAATATCTTTTAATTATGTATTTACAAATCTAACACTATCCTTTTTCTACTTATTTTTTGTTTATATGTTTCTTATTTGTGGGTTGATGTATGTTTTATTTCTCCGGGTGCATGCTACATAATTTTGGTGGTAACATTGAAATGGTTTGTGTTTTGGATTATATTTGTGGGTTTATGTTGACTTTGTGAATTCACTATTTCTAATATTTGTGTTGTATTATTGTCATAGCTTTCCCAAACATTGAAAATATATATGTGACATTTATTGTGAACCTTTATGTTAAAATAGTATATATCTTTCGACAATCGATCCGAAATATTGAATAACATTCTATGAATTTGCAGCGTTTCCCGGCCTAGTTCGACGTACGACGCTCATTCTCCGCGTTTCTTAGAGTTCGAAACATCTGAGAGGTAACTTTCTTCCTCAAATTACTGGTATATATTGTGATGAATTTGTCTTAAATTGTCTTTCGTATGTTGCATTTTCTTGATACGGATTCATTCCGTGTATACTTTGCGTTTTGACAGAAACGCAGTATACTACTGTTTTGTGCACTAATTAGTTGATATGGATAAGACATGGATGTATTCCAATCGATTGTCGAAAGACTACGAGAATGGTGTTTCCGAGTTTGTTAAGTTTGCTGTTGCGCACGCCAAAGACCCCAGTCGTATGACATGTCCCTGTTTGTATTGCTGTTATGGGAACCGGGTTGACGCAGTTCAGTTGGCATCGCATTTAATTCGATATGGAATTGATAGGAGTTATACATGTTGGAATATGCATGGTGAGAAAAGTAACGGGAATATTGAATCGGGGTATGCAAGGACCTATGTTTCAAATGATGATTGCACAGATACATACGATTATGATCGAGTCGAAGAAATTGCAGAAGCGCTTGAAGAAGATCTTAACGATTGTCCCAAAATGTTCGAGAGGTTGGTAAGCGATGCAGAGAAACCGTTGTATAATGGTTGTACGAAATTCACAAGATTGTCTGCGGTGTTAAAGTTGTACAACTTAAAAGCCGGCAATGGATGGTCGGATAAAAGTTTCACAGAGTTATTAGCCCTTATGAAAGATATGCTACCAGAGGATAATGTTCTTCCCAATCGAACGTATGAGGCCAAAAAGATGTTGTACTCCATTGGCATGAGCTATGATAAGATACATGTGTGTCCAAAAGATTGCTTTTTGTTTCGAAACGAGTATGCATCGTTAAATGAGTGTCCTAAATGCGGTGCCCCTCGATATAAGAAAAAGTTGTCTCCGACAAAAGTCTTATGGTATTTTCCTATAATCCCGAGATTTAGACGGATGTATCGTAGTGAAACCGATTCAAGACACTTGACTTGGCATTCAGATGAAAGAATTATTGATGGAAAATTTCGACATCCGGAAGATTCTCCACAGTGGATGAAAATTGATAATGATTATCCTGAATTTGGAAAAGAAGCAAGAAACCTTCGCTTGGCATTGTCTACTGATGGAATGAACCCACACGGTATTCAAAGTATCTCACATAGCACATGGCCTGTGATTCTTATGATTTATAACCTACCTCCATGGCTATGTATGAAGCGTAAGTACATGATGCTGTCTATGTTAATTTCTGGGCCTAAACAACCAGGAAATGACATAGACGTATACTTGGAACCATTAATCGAAGATTTGAAGATTTTGTGGGAGAACGGTGTGGAGGTTTATAATGGTTATAGGAAAGAAAGTTTCAACTTGAGGGCGATGTTGTTTGGAACAATTAACGACTTTCCAGCATACGGCAATCTATCCGGGTATAGCATTAAAGGTGAAAAAGTGTGTCCTGTTTGTGAAGACGGAACCGATACCATGCGATTGAAACTTTGTCAGAAGAATGTCTTTCTCGGTCATCGTAGATTCTTAACTTCTAAACATCAGTATCGTGGATGGAGAAAAGCGTTCAACGGAGATACCGAACAACGTAGAGCTCCGCCTGGTTTGACAGGTGATCAAATTTTTGAAAAGGTTAAAGATGTGAATATTCAGTTTGGCAAGCCTTTTGCACATAAAGTTGTCACAGGTGGGTGGAAGAAGAGGTCGATTTTTTTTGAATTGCCATATTGGAAATCTTTGTACGTAAGACATTTTCTTGATGTGATGCATATTGAAAAAAATGTATTTGACAGTGTTATTGGTACGTTACTCAATATAAAAGGGAAGTCTAAGGATGACCTTAAAATCAAGGGAGGACATGGTAGACATGGGAATAAGAACTGAACTGGGACCCGTGAAGAAAGGAAGACGGACATACCTACCACCTGCTGTTTACACTCTATCTAGAAAGGAGAAAAAAATATTGTGTAAGTTTCTGAGTGAAGTTAAAGTTCCAGAAGGCTACTCATCAGATATTAGAAGACTTGTGTATATGAAAGACCTCAAGTTAAAGAGTTTAAAGACGCATGATTGCCATGTTATAATGGAACATTTTCTACCGATAGGTATACGTTCTATTCTGCCAGAAAAGGTAAGAAGCGCAATAACTAAATTGTGTTTTTTCTTCAAGTCAATTTGCAGTAAGGTGATCGATCCTGAGATCTTGCCAACATTGCAAAAAGAAATAGTTGTTACTTTGTGTGAGCTTGAAATGTATTTTCCTCCCTCGTTTTTTGACATAATGGTTCATCTTGTCGTTCATCTTGTGAAAGAGACACAATTGTGCGGACCAGCTTATATGAGATGGATGTACCCTGCTGAACGTTATATGAAAATATTAAAAGGGTATGTGAAAAATCGGAGTCGATCAGAGGGTTGTATTGCCGAAAGATACATTGTTGAAGAAGCGGTTGAGTTTTGTACTGAATATTTGTCAAATGTTCAATCAATTGGACTCCCCAAATCTCATGTTGTTGAAAAAAAAGAAGGTAAGAAGCTAATTGGAAATAAAGTTGTGACAATATCAAGGGTCGAACGGGATCAAGTGCATTTGTATGTTCTGCACAATGAGATTGAGGTTGAGCCGTATGTTGAAATACACAAGGGTGTTCTTCGAGGTTTAAATTCGAATAGAAATGAGAATTGGATTGTACGAGAGCACAATCGAAGTTTCATACCATGGTTTAAGGAACATATTTATTCAAAGTATCGTTTAGATCCCGCCTCAGTGACAGAAAGGTTGAGATGTTTAGCATATGGTCCAAGTTTGGTTGCGTTTTCTTATAGCGCATACGCAATTAATGGATACACATTTTATACCAAAGAACAAGATGATAAAAGTACTGTGCAAAATAGTGGTGTCACCTTGGTAGCTGAAGCAATGCACATATCTAGTGTGAAGGACTTAAACCCGAAATTTGCAAATCTGTCGTATTTTGGGGTTATTGAGCGCATTTGGGTCTTTGATTACGAGAAATTTCAGATTCCTATATTCGGTTGCAAGTGGGTTGAAAATAATAATGGTATACGGATGGATAAGTCAGGATTTTTGCAAGTGGATCTTAACAGGGCGGGGTACAAAGATGAGCCTTTCATTCTAGCCTCTCAAGCTAAACAAGTGTTCTATGTCACTGATCCGACAAGTACGAAATGGTCTATAGTGCTTTTCTCTAACAAAGTAATTGATGAAAAGATTGGAGACCAAGGCGATACTAGTGTTGACATTGAATCTTTTACCAGAAATGATCAAAATGAGAATGAATCATGCATTAGAAATGATCATAATGAGGGTATTTGGATCAATCCAACCGTCCGCGTTGTTAAGAGACGAGTAGAACATATTCCTACCAAGAAAAGAAAGAGATGTTAGTGAAAAAGGTAATAGTATATATAATTATAGACAATGTCATTCAATAAAATGTATATATATGCCATTTCATTTTTTTCATTATAGTATAATATATATAGCCTATATCATTTCATTTTTTTCATTATAGTATAATATATATAGCCTATATCATTTCATTTTTTTCATTATAGTATAATATATATAGCCTATATCATCCAGTAAAATTTAAATATACGTCATTTCATTTTTTTGCTTTATGGAATTTTATACATGTCATTTAATTTAATCTAATTTTTCTTTATTACAGGTCAAATGGCTAGTAACCAAGATAATTCAGAAAATGTTCCACAAGGAGATATTCCACAAGATAATGTTCCACAAGACACTTCAGATAAGGACATCACACGAGGCATAACTATCATGCGGGGAATCATCCGTGATAGAGATAGAGGTATTAAGTATAATGTAGATTGGAATAATGATGACCAACTAATTGGGCCTAATTCTGCAAAGCTGACAAGCTAAATCGGTACGCTTGTTCGTATGCACATTCCGATCACCACTCCTAGCTGGAAAAAAGGAGAGTTGGATGCTAAAGAAAGAATTTGGACCGAGATAAAGGTATCATATATGGTTGTTGTTATTTGCTTTATTTTGACGAAAATATTGTTTTTAAATTACATATACTAACACCCTCTATGCGTATGTTTTTTTGTAGAGGTCTTTTAACATTGAAGATGCCCGCAAAAAATATATAATGGGCTTGGTCGGAAAAAGACATAGAGGGTGGAGAAATTTTTTGACAAATAAGTTTCTTAAAGACGATGAAGGAAATTTTGTTGAAGAGGATCCTGAACGACCAAATAAATATGAGAGCTTCATTACACCCGAAGAATGGGTTGCTTTTGTGGGCCAAAGAAGAGATGAGAATTTCAAGAAAGTGAGTGCTGTAAATCGGGATAGAGCGTTAAAACCCGCATATCCATATAAAAAAGGTCATTTGGGATATGCACGCTTACAGGAAAAAATTGTAAGTAAATCTCAATTCTACGATCTTATTAATTATCTCAATGTGTATTATTAATTTGTAACAATGTGTATTGATGATTTTATTATTTGTAACAATGCGTAGTTGGAGGAGACGCAGAGTGACGAAACATCACTACCTGCACATGTGCTGTGGAAGGAAGCTTGTGTTGGCAGAGATCAAGTTGTTAACCCCGATCTGCAACATATTTATGATGAGTGTGTAAGTATACCATTATGTCTTTAATTAATATATAATTAACGTTGTGTCTTTAATTATCGATATTTAAATGAATTACAGGAGACTATATCGCAATCGGTATCCACGGGTGATGACCCGAATATCAGGAGCGTACTCAGTCGAGCACTATGTGTTGCTGAGTATCCGGGACGAGTGAGGGGTAAAGGCCATGGTGTGACTCCTACCTCTCTGTATAACAATCCAAGAAAAAGAAATCCTAGCAATGCAGAAGTGATGCAAACATTGTAGGATTTACAAGCACAAGTCCGTGAACTGCAGAGGGACAAAGAGAGATATATGGCAGAAAGGAGCAGTTCACAGTTGAAAGAAACTAGTGACAAGGCTAGTATCAACTGTCAACAAAATTTTCCCGAGGTAATTAAGATGATAATCCATTATATTTAGAGAAAGTATAATTATAACGGTTATTATTGTCAACATTAAAGGAAGTCTAACGGTTATTATTGGTTTAGGGCATTTCATGTTGTCAGCTGTATCTAGCGTCTCCGACTTATCGGGTAGTTGGCAAGGGAAAAGTGCACAACACCTCGGGAGATTTAATTCACCATAGACCGCTCCCGGATGGCCACATGAAGGTATCGATTGATGTTGTTTTAGATATGAATGCATTGCTACCGGTACCTGACATTGTTGCGGAGATCACATTGTTGCGAGATGCAGTAGGATCTTTTGTGGCATGGCCATCAGACCTCATCTGCATAGATGATCAGGTATGTTGAAAACCATTATGAATCTTTAAGTATTCAACTGACAGTTCTGACCTGAATTTTATACATGGTAATTTTAGACTCCTACAAAACTCGCATCTAAGGATAAAGGGATTTTGCAGCGCGGCGAGTCTATTGCATCGCAAAGACATGTACTTTTAAAGTGTTTCATTTACGATCGGAATAAAAAACTGCATAACTTTGTATCTTACATAATTCTATATGATTTTTAAGGTACCTTCTCAAGATCAGTCACAGCAGGTGAGCCAGAAAGTTAGTAGGGTTCCACCTAAGAAGAAGGTTCCTGTCTGTAAATTTGTGCCTAGGTATCGACAGTGTCTGGAGACACTAGTTGGCACATCAGATTTGATGAATGATGGAATTCGTCAAATCGATGTGGATGAAATTGTCTTTGGTTTTCCATGTACCGAAACAATTGGATTAGAGGACATGGAACAAATCTTTCATCATCGAGAGTTAGGCATCAGTGTGATGCACTCGTACATCCGGTAACCCGATCAATATATTATTTAATTGGTTGAACATTTTTTTTAAACATTTAATTGAAATAGTCTAATATTAATTATGTTTTTATTTAAGGATGTTATTTGACAAATTGATGCGTGGGAATCAATTGTCAAATAGATTCCGTTTCGTGTCTTCCTCCCGTGTCAGTGGAGCAACAATTTCTAGGGAACCTGATTCAGTAAGAGAACACTTGGTCGAAAGATTCATGACAACTGCCAGTACAGAGAGCTTGTATATTTTTCCTTATAATACAGGGTTAGATTTTCATTCTAAGCTCCTTTTAATATTTGTATTTTTTACATTAAAATTCGTTTCTAAATTGTTGCTTTAATTTATAGATGTCACTGGTTGTTGCTTGCAATCAATCCCATAAAAGAAGTGGTCTATTACCTGAATTCGGTTGACGGTGATTGGACAAATTATCCGGAAATGAAGCTAGTGATTGATACGTAAGTGACATTATTCTAAATATTCGTTTGTGTTTATATATTTAATTATTTCAATGTCATTGTTCTAAATAAATATTTTAATTTTGTCATCAGTTCAATAAAAGTATTCTGATGTCAAAGGGAAGCACGAGTACCACAGTCTAAATCAAACAACATTAATTGGATCAAAGTACAGGTATATAAATTTCAACAATTTTGTTTATAATATTTATGCTACTTGATAAATCAATAGATGTGTATAATCTTATTTGTTTTTCTATGTAGTGCCCTCAACAACAAAACAACATAGATTGCGGATACTTTGTTTTGAAGTTTATCAAAGAAATCATTCAAATGAATGAAATTGAGATTCCAATCACGGTATGGATTTATACTTTGTTTTATTACTTATCGGATTTTGCATATAATTTATTACATTAAACTAAATCATGCATATATTTTGTTTTGTAATGTAGTATTTTGATCAATACAATTGTCCATATTACTCGCCACGTCAATTGGAAGAACTCAAAGAGGAGTTGTGCCAATATTTTATTGAGCTAAGAATCTTATAATAAGGTATTGTTGTACCCCAAAATTTGCCCTCCCATATTCTTCAAGAAATTGCCAAGCCAAGCTACAAAATTCCCCAAGGGTTGCACAGTGCAAAGGTCTCCTATACAGCCAAAACTAGGGTTTGTGTATTGATCAAGAAAATGAAGTTTTCAAAGGCCCAATCAAGTCTCATATGCCTACAAAGATGGTCAAGCATCCTCATATCAAGTTTCAAGGCATTCAGCTCAAAATTGCACAGTCAAAACCCTAAATTGCACTACAGTCAACTGTAGGGGCAAAATGGTCATTTGACAGTCAAAGGTTCAAATTTTTGGTCAACATATCATTTTGAAGCCACAAACATCATTTGATCAATGCTTGATCATGATTCTCAAAAGTTGGCTCAGAAATCATCAAAGATGCAAAAGTTTCCTTATTTGGACAGCTGAAAAAGTCAACTGAAATTGACCAGGGCATAACTTTCACATGGATTATCAGAAAAATTCCATCCAAATCTCATTTTGAAGAGAAAGACATTTCCTACAACTCATCTTCATACTTCAAGTCCAAGAAATGCTCTCACAAAAAGTTATCAATTTCAACATTATAGGTCATTTTCAAAAGTCAACAAAAAGGGACTTTACGTCAAAGGCCATAACTTGAGATTGGTAAATCAAAATGACATGGGACCAAAGGAATTGGTTAGAGGACTCAAAGACCTTTCCAAAATGTCCAAGAACATGAGAAAAGCTTAAAAATTGAGCAAGTTATGCCTTGTGGAAGTTGGGAAATATTTGGATATTTTGAAAAGTCAACTTTGATCCAAATGACCTAAAATTGCTAATGGGCCCATTTTTCTTCCATGATTCATCATTCCAAGCATATGCACGACCACTTGGCCCAAAGGGAAGTATTTTCTCATTTTTTATTTATTTATTTGAATTATTATTAATATTAATTCATTTAAATCATTTAAATATGTGGAAAATATATAACTTGACCTAAAAAAATCTTTTCATGCATGTTTGCCATCAAGATTTCGTGCATAGGCTAATTAGGAAAGAATTGGACTGATTGGCATGATTTGAACAAAGAACACATGAAAAAAAGATATGAAAAGATCTTTAAAATCAAATTTTCAAAAACCATCAATGCCATGGATTTTATTGAATTTTGTTAACCTAATGCACTCCATACATATGCTTGATCATAACCCTAGTGCCCATAGACACGCAGCAGCTGAGAATACACCATTGCAACATTGAAATTTTCTCTAAAAACTCAAAAACCAAAAAGCACTTTTGAGATCGTTTCAAGCCACCACACTGAGTCCATCGTATTCCTGAAGCTTCAAGGATCACATACCAATCAAAACCACTCATCTTAGCATCAAGAATTGGTAAAACGGACACACCCTGTACCGAAAATTTTTGATACTCTTGCATCTTGATTCATACATTTTCCATAATCTTTGAGGCTTGATTTGTGTTCCTTACATGATTCTTATGCTAACTGTGTAATTCAATTGTGTTTTCGTCGCCCATACACGAAATCGCCATTAAAGCCACCTAGGTTTTCAGACTTGTGAAATTAGGGATTCTCTTATCCTGTAAAATTGAGACACAACAGTACCATGATCTAAACCAGGAAGCTTGGACGAAGTGATTGCAATAGTCGCGCCTAATTTCTGAACCAAGGCGTGCTAATCGCTATTTTGAAAACAAGCGTGTATTGAGGGGGTTCAAAACCCCCGTTAAATGTTTATTATTTTTCAGGAAGAACGAAACAATGGAGAAGACGATGCCATGTCAAGCGTGGATTGGCTCATTCAAAATTTCGCGCCAGAAATCCATTAATTGCCATATTTGCATTATATTTATTATTTGTTACTAATATATCAAAAGAGTTTCATGGTTCAGCTGGCAAGCGCTCATTGCATTGACGTCCAAGACCTGGGTTCGAGTCCCAGGTCTGTATTATTTCCTATATTGTTTTGCAAATTACGTTCCCATGCAGTGCCGGTATTAAGACGCATCATACGCCCCAGATCAAGCCTTGCCACGTCCATCTGGAGATCTAATCAAAGGCCAAGAGTCAAAGAACACCCTAAGCCTGGTCAACCATCCCACACGCTACTCACAAAAGTCAAATGGACTCAGGGTTTTGGGCCAGCATTCTAGGATTACACCTCCACTTTGGGGACTTCCACCCCCCCTGGTTTGCAATTTTCCATATTTTCTTCATATTTTATTTTTAATTATTGTTTTATTTTCTTTATTGTTTTAACTTAATTAATTATTTTCATAAAATACAAAAAATGCCTAAAAAATCAGAAAAAGATAAAAACATAATAAATTATTTTATTCTAATATTTTCATAAATAAATTAATATGTAATTATTTAGTTTTAAATTAGGTTGTGATTTTAATTTCTTTTAATAACAAAAATACAAAAATATGTAGAAATAGGTTTAGTTATTGTTTTTATTTCTTTTTCCCTTTTACCATAATAATATTCATTATATTTATTTTTCATAATTAACATTGTACATAAAAAAAATTAGGTTTAATTTAGGTTTCACTTTAATATTTTCACAATAAATTTAAAAGCTATTAGAATTAGGGTTTGCCTTTTAGTTTAATTTTAATTAACTCTTTTCTTCATCAAAATTCCTAAAAACACCAAAAAAAAACCAAAAACATTTTCTTTTAATATTAATTTTAATTCCTCATTAATTTTAATAATTTGCAAAAGGGTCCAACGCCCATATTTTTAGTTATTTAATTTCGCATATTTATTTTTATTCTGCTTAAATAATTATGTATCTCTCCCGAAGCCTTGTAATTACATTTCGCACTTTTATTTACTTTGCTTTATTTATTTTCTGTCAAATCGGGTCCGGTTTAATTTTTGGCGATGTGGACCCGCGCCATTTGTAATAGCTTTAGAATTTACTTTCCCGCAAACTTTTAACTGTTAACAAAAAGCATGCAAGAATGAATGGCCATAATAAAATCAAGCGTAGATCACAATGAACATGACAAGACAAATATCAATGAAAACGACACACAATTCGCACACACCACCCCTAGGGTACGCCTCACTGTTGCCTTGCCTCGAAAGGTGATCGTCGAGTAGAGGATGTCTTAGTAAGTCCTCATGATCCGGGAACCTGGCATGAGGGTAGCTTCTAAGGTGTCTTCCCATTGCTCTGGTGATCACCATGTCCCTACAAACTCGAATTGACCCGAACACCTCCAACGGTGGTGCTACCTACCTCTCAATGGTGGGATGGCACTACTTTAAAGGACATTTACACAGACGAATTCCTTAGGGTAGGTAGACGACTCTAGATACTTGCTCTAAATTCAAAACAAATCAAAAAATACTTTTCACACCGACACTTTTCAAAAGCTTTCAAAACAATTTTTCAAACACTCTGACACAAGAGTCGATCTGAAACTTTCAAAGAAACTTTTTAAAACCCACAGTTGAAAAGCAAACAAACAATTTTGAAAACACAATGAGCGAGTATATAAGAGCCCATGGATAACCATGGATAGAAAGGGTGCTAACACCTTCCCTTTCTATAACCTACCTCCCGAACCGAGAGCAATCTCTATAAGGAATTTTTCTGTGCTTTTGTCCTTTCCATTTGGAGAAAATAAAAGACGGTGGCGACTCTTGCTTCCGCGACATTTCGCGAACCAGCGTTAAACAGTCAGTTCCAGATCCACCGATCACAGAACTGGCGACTCTGCTGGGGACTATCTTATAAAGTGGGGTGTACCTTAGGGCTAGGTCATAACTGTGTTTTCACTTGTATTGATTTGCTTGCTTTACTATTGTGGGTTGCATCGGAGATACATAGATCCTAACCCGGATCTGGGGATACCCTGTTTAGGTAGCATAAGTTGTGAGGGACCTGTCCGGCGTAGACCGACACAGGTGAAGCAGTGGCTACATTGGTGTGGCACCTTGGTCTGTACCGATATCCCTTGTGTCGCAACGAGGAGAATATGGGTCTTCCAAGGAGTCATTAAGCACCAACAGACCTTAGAACCTTAAATGACCCAACTTGGCCATTAGAATAGTAGCAGTATGCTACGCCCATTGAGGCTAAACTCTTGTGATGGTTCTGGCCGCAAGAAAAGATTGCGATGCTGGAGTTATGACCGATTGAGGGTAGTCAATGATATTGGGATCCTCTAAGGACCCGGTTACTTTTGATTAGGACAGGTATGAACCAACAAACTGAAAGAGGGTAGTACCTAGACTTCATGCTGGCCTAAACTTTAGGGGCTTGCCTTGTGTGACTTGTGTGCCTTACCATGTTTGCCTTTGTATCTGTTTGTGGTGTGCTTTATCATAACATCATAGCATCATGAGCATTGCATGCATCCTGCATAAGGACTGACCATTTCAAAGACAAGAGGGTTTCATCTTTGCTCTGTTTTGTAGGACATTATGATGCCTGTGCGAAGGAATACTATCCGGTTCAACTTTGTTCGTTCACCTGAGTTGCTTGATGAGTTGGTTAGCAGAATTCCAAATACCACTTCCTTCATTCAGAGGCATGGTTCTCTTCTCAGCTTAGTCACTGCAAAGCGGGATCAACAGTTGATGAGTGTTCTGACCCAGTTCTATGACCCTCTGTACCAGTGCTTCACCTTTCAAGACTTCCAGCTGGTCCCTACCCTGGAAGAGTTCTCTGATTTGCTTGGTATCCCTATCTTGGATCAGACTCCCTTTACTGGTTGGGAAAAGACCCTCAGGCTTGAGGACGTTGCTGCAGCTCTTCCTTTGACCCATCAAGAGGTAACAGACAACTGGGTGACTAGAAGCGGAGTTAAGGGTTTCTTGGCTAAGTTTCTAATTGGTAAAGCTAACAATTTCTGGAATGACCTGGACTTTAGGGCATATGAAGACATCTTGGCTCTCCTAATCTATGGGTTAGTCCTGTTTCCTAATCCTGACAACTTCATCAATGTCACTGCCATAAGGATCTTTATGTCTCAGAATCCTGTGCCCACTCTCTTGGGTGACATCTTGCAACAACTTCATGCCCGTACTACCCGAAGACGAGGAACCCTATGGTGTTGTATCCCTTTGTTGGTGAGGTGGTTTATTTCGCACCTCCCTAAGTTCGTACTGAAGAATCAAGAAGGAAGAGGTTGGGCTCATAGGTTAATGTCTCTCACCGATAAGGACATCATTTGGACTTGCAGAGGTTTGGATGAGATAGCCATTATTGATCGATGTGGGGAATACCCTAATGTTCCTCTGATTGGTACTCAAGGAGGGATCTCTTACAATCCATGTCTAGCACTCCGACAGTTTGGAAGAGCAAGAAGAGCAGGCCCCCATGAGATGTTGGTGCCTCACATCAGTTTCGAGTTTCAGGTGGATAGTGACGAACTACGTCGTAGGTTCATCAAGGCTTGGGACAAAGTTCATAAAGCTGACCCACAAGAGCTAGGGCCAAAGACTTCTTTACCTATGGAAGCCTACTACAAATGGGTTCGCATCCGTGCTCAGAAGTTAGGTATGCCATATGAAGCTGTCAGACCCGTCATTCTTGAGTGTCCTGACAAAGATGGTGCTCCTCCAACTGTCCTTCCTCCTCAGATACCTACTGATTATGAGACATTGAAGAGATCTTGGTCGCAACTGCGAGAAGAACGGGATTCTTACTGAGAAAAGTTCAACGAGCAGGAATCAAAGATCCAGAAGCTGACAAAGCAGTTGGAGAATGAGAGAGCTCTGAATGCCTACATCCGTACTGAGAAGAGGAGACCATGGGATCAATAAGGAGCTCCAGATGTGCTTTTACAGTTTTATTTCCTTTCCAGTATTTCCTTTCATGTAACGCCTAAGGGCAACTTGTTGAATAATTTCAGTTGCAAAGTTGAATCTAATGAAGTGTGTTCTTTTTCTGTTTACAAAGTTGATTCCCGATTGTCTTTGAAAACATAATTCATACGCATTTCATACATCATGTGCATAGCAGGTTTTTCCCTTTTCAGGTTGCTTACAGTTCTTCGCTGTTTATTTCAGCATCATGAATCCCGAATCTGCATCAACTGAGACATCAATCAAGGCTCTTCAGGTGCAGAATGCGCAGTTTCAAGAACTAATCAAGGGGCTGGCTAAAGGCCAAGAAGAATTAAAGACTATGCTCCTGAAGAAGGAGAAGAAGAAGAAGAGAAGAACTGTTCTGTTCAACTCGGGCCGAAGGTTCGGCAATACTCTGCAGCATGAAGAGGCTGGTTCTTCTGTTGGCAAGAGTCCTTCTCAGGCAGAAGTAAAGGTCCCTAGTCCGGTAGTCTCCGACAACGAGACAGATTTTGATGAAGAGCAGTACCCTCCTGCAGACGACAGATATAAGCAATTGGAGGACAGGTTGAAGGCTATGGAGGTTCAACAGGCACCTGGGCTGGATTTCGGAGATCTGGGTTTGTCAACTGGTGTGATTATCCCCCACAAGTTCAAAGCACCATCCTTCTCCAAATATGACGGGGCGTCTTGTCCCAAGCTGCATTTAAGGTCCTATGTTCGGAAAATTCAGCCGTACTCTGCGGATAAGAATTTATGGATCCACTTCTTCCAGGAGAGTCTTTCAGGGACTCATCTCGAATGGTTCTATCAGCTGGATGGGACCAAGGTTCGTAACTGGGAGGAGTTGGCTACTGCTTTCTATAAGCAGTATCAATATAATGCCGACCTTGCCCCCACACGTACCCAACTCCAGGGTATGGCGTTAGGTGCAAGCGAAGGTTTTAAGGAGTACGCTCAGAAGTGGAGAGACCTGGCTGGCAGGGTGCAGCCACCATTGACTGATTGGGAGTTGGTAGACATGTTCTTGGGGACCCTATCTGGGCCGTTTTTCAACCATCTCATTGGGAATTCTTCTGCTGGTTTCACTGATTTGATCTTGACTGGAGAGAGGATTGAAGCTGGATTAAAGTCTGGGAAGATTGCAAAGGGTGCATCATCTAGTTCGGAAAAGAAACCCTTCAAGAAGGAGTCTAGTGCCGTGTATGGTTCTAAGAAATCGGAGAGACCTGAGCACCGCCAATCTGTCAGTGCGGTGATGATTGCTAAGCCTGCTGCCGCTCCTCGGCCGAACAATCCTCAAAGGGCTGAAAGACCCCGGAGGGAGTTTACCCGGTTAAACATGACCCTATCACAGATCCTGCCACAGTTGCTATCCACTAACTTAGTGACTGTCAGGGAGGCTCCGAAGTTCCCCAATACTACATCTCCCAAGTACAACCCGAATGCTCGTTGTGCTTACCATTCAGATAGCCCGGGGCACTCTACCGATGACTGTTGGGCACTAAAGAACAAGCTGCAGGACCTCATTGACGCTAAGGAGGTACAGTTTGAGGCATCTGACAAGCCTAATGTGGTGACAGCTCCCCCGCCTGCTCATGGAGTTAATGCTATTGGAGACGAGGACGAAGTGGACGATGCTGAGTTTGATAGCTGGATCTACCCGGCAGCCGACGGCGGGTCTAACAATTGGAGTGCAAAGGACAACTTATCTGTTTCTCTTGTTACTAAGTAATAAATTTCTTTGTTTCGTTATTTTGTAATAAACAATGATAAACTCTATGGCCCGGTGTCTTACCCGAGGCACCGTGGTTCTATTTGTGAGGGCATACAAATTGTCATTTCATATACCATGAATAAAAATCTTGGACGTATTTTCGCATTGCAAATATTGTGCTCCTTTCTGTCTTTCTTTTCCTTTACATATATTTCAAAACAGCTGTATTTACACACACACTCACTCATACAGGTTCCAATCCACTCTGGATCTTACTGATAACAACTCTGATACTGCCAATTATGACTTCGAAAATCCGATCAACTTAGCCGAAGACGAAGGTGGAGATGATTGCGAAGTGCCTGGCGAGCTTGCAAGACTGTTGCTTCAGGAAGAGAGGGCAATTCAACCCCATGAAGAGCCAGTGGAAACAATAAACCTGGGTACTGAGGCAGACAGGAAAGAGGTAAAGATTGGTGCCAACCTAGAGCTCAGCGTGAAGCAACGGTTAACCAAGATGCTACATGACTATATGGAGATCTTTGCCTGGTCCTACGAAGACATGCCCGGGTTGGATACCGACATTGTGGTCCATCACTTGCCAACTAAGGAAGACTGCCCTCCAGTTAAGCAAAAGGTCCGTCGGATGCGTCCAGAGATGTCTGAGAAGATTAAAGCCGAGGTTATGAAACAGTTTGATGCCGGGTTCCTTGCAGTGACTTCTTACCCTCAGTGGGTTGCTAACGTGGTGCCGGTACCTAA
This sequence comes from Vicia faba, assembly GCA_948472305.1. Classification (NCBI taxonomy): domain Eukaryota; kingdom Viridiplantae; phylum Streptophyta; class Magnoliopsida; order Fabales; family Fabaceae; genus Vicia; species Vicia faba. The sequence continues at coordinate 57,488 of CATIWC010002327.1, read as the reverse complement.
GAAGGACGGTAAGGTCAGAATGTGTGTCGACTATAGGGATCTGAACAGGGCCAGCCCCAAGGATGACTTCCCCTTACCTCACATTGATGTCCTTGTTGATAATACAGCTCAACACAAGGTATTCTCTTTCATGGATGGCTTTTCAGGTTACAATCAGATCAAGATGGCACCTGAAGACATGGAAAAGACTACATTTGTTACTCAGTGGGGCACCTTCTGTTACAAAGTCATGCCATTCGGGTTGAAGAATGCTGGGGCAACCTACCAACGTGCCATGGTTGCCTTATTTCATGACATGATCCATCATGAGATAGAAGTGTATGTGGACGACATGATCGCTAGGTCCCAGACTGAGGAAGAGCATCTAGATCATCTGCAAAAGTTGTTTGACCGGCTGAAACTGTACAAGCTAAGATTGAACCCGAACAAGTGCACCTTCGGGGTAAGATCTGGGAAATTGCTAGGCTTCGTGGTCAGTGATAAAGGTATTCAAGTGGACCCTGCTAAGGTCAAAGCTATTCAAGAGATGCCAGTTCCTAAAACAGAGAAGGAAGTCAGAGGCTTTTTAGGACACCTGAATTACATTGCTCGGTTCATTTCACATCTGACTGCTACCTGTGAGCCAATCTTCAAGCTGCTGAAGAAAGATCAGGTAGTACGTTGGAATGATGAATGTCAGGCTGCCTTCGACAGAATCAAAGAGTATCTCCAAGAACCACCTATCCTTATGCCACCGGTTGAAGGGAGACCTCTGATACTATACCTGACAGTGTTGGACAACTCAATGGGGTGTGTGCTGGGGCAGCATGACGAGTCTGGCCGAAAAGAGCATGCCATTTATTACCTTAGCAAAAAGTTTACCGACTGTGAGACCCAATACTCACTGCTTGAGAAAACTTGCTGCGCTTTGGTATGGGCTGCTCGCCCGCTGAGACAGTATATGCTGACTCACACTACTTTGTTGATCTCAAAAATGGATCCTATAAAGTACATATTCGAAAAGCCTGCTCTGTCTGGGAGAATTGTAAGATGGCAAATGATCTTGACAGAATACGACATTCAGTACACGACCCAGAAAGCCATCAAGGGAAGTGTATTGGCAGACCACTTAGCTCATCAAGCTGTAGATGACTATCAGTCAATGAACTTCGAGTTTCCGGATGAAAGCATTATGATAGTAACTGATTGTGAAGTACCTGGACCGGATGAAGGACCTGAACCAGGATCCCGATGGTCTATGCACTTTGACGGAGCCTCCAACGCTTTGGGAAATGGTATCGGCGCCATCATCATATCCCCTCAAGGTACTCATACTCCACTCACTGCCCGGCTGTGTTTCAACTGTACCAACAACATGGCGGAGTATGAGGCGTGCATCATGGGTCTTCAAGCTGCGATCGACCTAAGGATCAAATTTCTGAGTGTCTTCGGAGATTCCGCTCTTGTGATCAATCAGATCAAGGGAGAGTGGGATACGAAACATCCAAACCTGATTCCTTACAGAGAATGTGTGTTGACCCTGATTCCCCACTTCACAAAGATAACCTTTGAGCACTTTCCAAGAGAAGAGAATCAGCTGGCGGACGCGTTAGCTACAATGTCTTCAATGTTCAAGGTCAAATGGGATAATGAGGCTCCCCGGATCATCATCTGGAAACTGGACGAACCAGCATACTGTTGTGATCTCGAAACTGAATTGGTGACTGAGAAGCCTTGGTACCATGAAGTGAAGAGATATCTGGAAGCTCAGGAATACCCTGAAGGTGCCTCTGTCAATGACAAGAAATTCCTGAGGAGGTTCGCAGCCAAGTTCTTCCTTAGCAACGGCATCTTGTATAAGCGAAACCATGATTCAACCTTACTGCGTTGTGTGGATAAGACTGAAGCAGAAAGAATCATGGAAGAGCTGCATGAAGGGACCTTTGGTACACATTCCAGTGGACATACAATGGCTAAGAAGATCCTACGGGCAGGATATTACTGGTCCACAATGGAAGCTGACTGCTACCAACACTCCAGGACATGCCACAAGTGCCAGATTTATGCAGACAAGGTGCATGTTCCTCCGGTTCCCCTGAATGTTCTGACTGCGCCATGGCCGTTTGCAATGTGGGGCATAGACATGATTGGCGAGATTAAACCTACGGCATCCAATGGGCATCGCTTCATCCTAGTGGCGATTGACTATTTTACGAAGTGGGTTGAGGCAGCATCCTATGCTACGGTAACCAAGACGGTTGTGGCACGGTTCATTCGACATAACCTGATCTGTCGGTACGGCGTTCCTGAGCGGATTATTACAGACAACGGTACCAATCTAAACAATAAGATGATCGCTGAGCTCTGCGAACAGTTCAAGATACAGCACCACAATTCTTCTCCTTACAGACCGAAGATGAATGGGGCTGTAGAAGCAGCAAATAAGAACATCAAGAAGATCGTGCAGAAGATGACAGTGACGTATAAAGATTGGCACGAGATGTTACCGTTCGCTCTGCATGGGTACCGTACCTCAGCCAGGACGTCAACCGGGGCAACTCCTTTCTCTCTGGTTTATGGCATGGAGGCAGTCTTGCCGATCGAAGTGCAAATACCCTCTCTCCGGATAATGAAGGATGCAAATCTGAACGAAGATGATTGGATCCAGACACGACTTGATCAGCTCAACCTCATTGACGAAAAGAGACTTGCTGCTATCTGTCATGGTCAGACGTATCGGAAACGGATGATCAGGGCATTTAACAAAAAGGTCAGACCACAGGAATATCAAGTTGGGGATCTGGTAATCAAGAGAATCATCCTTCCTCAGAGTGATCTAAGGGGCAAATGGACCCCTACGTACGAAGGGCCATTTGTGGTTAAGCATGTGTTCTCAGGAGGAGCAATGATATTAACCAACATGGATGGTGACGACCTTCCTCACCCCGCCAATGCAGACATAGTAAAAAGATACTACGCATAAAAAAGACCTGCTAGGCTGACATGCCTAGGCAAAAATTAGGGCTTCCCGTCGGACCAAAAGGGTTCGGGCAAAATGAAGGGATGAAAATGAAAAATCTGTACACCCGGCAAGTCGAAAACCTGAAAAGGCGGCTTGGGCAAAAATGGGTATCCCGGTGGACTGAAAACCCGAAAGGGCGGTCCAGGCAAAAATTAGGGATAAAAGCGTAATACTATGTCTCATTGATCACTTTGCATCCAGAATCCGGTATCTACATCAAGTTCAGACGACATCGATCAGTCAGCTTCACCTTCAACCAAGGTCATCAAGTGATGAGACGCTCGGAGTTATAAAGGCAATAGCAGAGTTGAAACCCAGTGGATCATTCATATTTCACACAGCTGTTTTATTTTCTTTTGTACAAATTTGTATAAACTCTCTTGTTCGGCGGCGTCCTCTTACTAGGACGTCAGCCTCTTGTACACAAAACGCCTATTCGGACTATTCAAAATCAATACAAATATATTTTCAGTTAAACGTGCCAAATGCTTTTCTTTTTCTGTTTTGTTTTGCGAAGAACGTCCAAGGTTCAATTTGTGATATATGCATTGACAATAATTTGCTAACTCATAAATATTTGCATACGAAACAAAGGAATTAATTGCAGGCGACACTAGAAACATGGGCAATAAAAGAGTTGTCTAAACAGTCCAATTGTTCTATCCTCCAAGGTACCAAGGTAGGTTCAGCTAAAGAACATGACCAAGTATCTTAATTCCCCAGAGAGTAGTTCAGTAAAACAATACACTCTTCTCCAAACAAATCTCAAGGAAGTTGAGTATCCTCCAGAAGATATCAACCTTCCCCAGCAGCATGTATATTCTTAACAAGCATCCCTGGCAGTCTTGGTCTAAAGATTGTTCCCCGGCGGCATAACATTCGAAGGAATCACTTTCCCAACATATCAAAACTTCCCCAGAAGAGTCTAATCCAGTTTCCCAGGAAAACTGGAATTCATATCCCCAAGCAATAAGCTTATCCCCAGTAGATTCTGGAAGCTTATCCCCTCGCAGAACACGAACGCGTCGTCCGGCTTGATTTAAAGAGTTATTTCCTCAATAGGATATAACTGGGTTATCCTCAGCCAAAAGCCCCAGAAAGAGCGTCGTCAACGAAGCCTTCTTGCCCCAGCGAAGTCCATCGACACTTCCAACAACAAGGGTATCCCCAGCAAGTTATCAACAATTTAGCAAAACATCTCTATCCCCACAGAGTATTGCTTCCCAGCATGGTCACTAGAGTATTTTTCTCCCCGCAGAATCTTCCAAGTTTATTCCGCAACAGAGTCATCTTCTCCTACCGGTATTCTTGCAACTATCATCCCCAGCGGAAGCAAAATCTATTCTTCAGCATCAGCCCAGGATATGACTTCCCGCACCCGTCAAGGATTTACTTTCCTAGACGAAAACATACATTCATAAAACATCACATACACCATTATAGCATGCATAACGCATCATATCATACAAATCTCATCTATGTTGAGAACATCGTTGCTTGATCCATATCATGCATTGCATATGACTGACCTTTACCTTTCAGGAAACACGCGGTTGAAATACTCAAACATATTTCAAAGCCTTCTCTAGTCCAGCTAAATCGACTCCCAACAGATTTTTCTGATAAAGACTCAGCAGAACTTATGGTCCCCTCTCCAACAGTGCGTGAGGTGGTAATTCCTTTCTCCTATGGTCCCCTCTCCAACAGTGCGTGAGGTGGTAATTCCTTTCTCCTATGGTCCCCTCTCCGACAAGTGCGTGAGGTGGTAATTCCTTCTTCAGATGTTTCCCTCTCCGACGGTGAGTGTGAGCTTATAGTCTCCTATGGTCCCCTCTCCGACAAGTGCGTGAGGTGGTAATTCCTTCTTCAGATGTTTCCCTCTCCGACGGTGAGTGTGAGGTGATAGTCTCCTATGGTCCCCTCTCCGACAAGTGCGTGAGGTGGTAATTCCTTCTTCAGATGTTTCCCTCTCCGACGGTGAGTGTGAGGTGATAGTCTCCTATGGTTCCCTCTCCGACGGTGTGTGAGGTGGTAAGTCCTTTTCAGATGTTTCCCTCTCCGACGATGAGTGTGAGGTGATAGTCTCCTATGGTTCCCTCTCCAACGGCGAGTGAGGTGGTAAGTCCTTTTCAGATGTTTCCCTCTCCGACGGTGAGTGTGAGGTGATAGTCTCCTATGGTTCCCTCTCCGACGGTGAGTGAGGTGACAATTCCTTTTCCTATGATTCCCTCTCCGACGGCGAGTGAGGTGATTCCCTTTCAGATTATAATGGTCTATGGTTCTCGTTCCGATCCTGCGAAGATGGTATTTCCCACCAAGATTTTCTCAACAAGCGTTGTTGAAGATAAAATCACCCAAGGTTCTCTTACCATTCATGCTAAAGAAGTAACCATACCTGGTTCATTCATCACCTTTTGAAGATCCAGACTCGGCTCCTGTAACCAGTCAGGACGTATCTACGCCAAGCATCTGAAATCAACTCCTGCAACGTGTCAGGTAATCATTTTCTATTTTGCAGGTATGCAGGTTCTCGCTAAGGAATCTCTTACGCGATCAACATCCAGATGGCATCTATAAGCCCATCATCCTATCCAGCAATCTCCAAATGGCATCTATAAGCCCATTTCCATCACACTGCTACTATGTGAACGCAAATTTCTGGGCACTCTAGTGTCCAATCATCTTCTACCCTCGGATTACGAAAGGCACGTCCGCCAATATGCATCCTCAGGTCTAAGAAGATTGAACAGGGGCAACTGTTGTACCCCAAAATTTGCCCTCCCATATTCTTCAAGAAATTGCCAAGCCAAGCTACAAAATTCCCCAAGGGTTGCACAGTGCAAAGGTCTCCTATACAGCCAAAACTAGGGTTTGTGTATTGATCAAGAAAATGAAGTTTTCAAAGGCCCAATCAAGTCTCATATGCCTACAAAGATGGTCAAGCATCCTCATATCAAGTTTCAAGGCATTCAGCTCAAAATTGCACAGTCAAAACCCTAAATTGCACTACAGTCAACTGTAGGGGCAAAATGGTCATTTGACAGTCAAAGGTTCAAATTTTTGGTCAACATATCATTTTGAAGCCACAAACATCATTTGATCAATGCTTGATCATGATTCTCAAAAGTTGGCTCAGAAATCATCAAAGATGCAAAAGTTTCCTTATTTGGACAGTTGAAAAAGTCAACTAAAATTGACCAGGGCATAACTTTCACATGGATTATCAGAAAAATTCCATCCAAAGCTCATTTTGAAGAGAAAGACATTTCCTACAACTCATCTTCATACTTCAAGTCCAAGAAATGCTCTCACAAAAAGTTATCAATTTCAACATTATAGGTCATTTTCAAAAGTCAACAAAAAGGGACTTTAAGTCAAAGGCCATAACTTGAGATTGGTAAATCAAAATGACATGGGACCAAAGGCATTGGTTAGAGGACTCAAAGACCTTTCCAAAATGTCCAAGAACATGAGAAAAGCTTAAATATTGAGCAAGTTATGCCTTGTGGAAGTTGGGAAATATTTGGATATTTTGAAAAGTCAACTTTGATCCAAATGACCTAAAATTGCTAATGGGCCCATTTTTCTTCCATGATTCATCATTCCAAGCATATGCACGACCACTTGGCCCAAAGGGAAGTATTTTCTCATTATTTATTTATTTATTTGAATTATTATTAATATTAATTCATTTAAATCATTTAAATATGTGGAAAATATATAACTTGACCTAAAAAAATCTTTTCATGCATGTTTGCCATCAAGATTTCGTGCATAGGCTAATTAGGAAAGAATTGGACTGATTGGCATTATTTGAACAAAGAACACATGAAAAAAAGATATGAAAAGATCTTTAAAATCAAATTTTCAAAAACCATCAATGCCATGGATTTTATTGAATTTTGTTAACCTAATGCACTCCATACATATGCTTGATCATAACCCTAGTGCCCATAGACACGCAGCAGCTGAGAATACACCATTGCAACATTGAAATTTTCTCTAAAAACTCAAAAACCAAAAAGCACTTTTGAGATCGTTTCAAGCCACCACACTGAGTCCATCGTATTCCTGAAGCTTCAAGGATCACATACCAATCAAAACCACTCATCTTAGCATCAAGAATTGGTAAAACGGACACACCCTGTACCGAAAATTTTTGATACTCTTGCATCTTGATTCATACATTTTCCATAATCTTTGAGGCTTGATTTGTGTTCCTTACATGATTCTTATGCTAACTGTGTAATTCAATTGTGTTTTCGTCGCCCATACACGAAATCGCCATTAAAGCCACCTAGGTTTTCAGACTTGTGAAATTAGGGATTCTCTTATCCTGTAAAATTGAGACACAACAGTACCATGATCTAAACCAGGAAGCTTGGACGAAGTGATTGCAATAGTCGCGCCTAATTTCTGAACCAAGGCGTGCTAATCGCTATTTTGAAAACAAGCGTGTATTGAGGGGGTTCAAAACCCCCGTTAAATGTTTATTATTTTTCAGGAAGAACGAAACAATGGAGAAGACGATGCCATGTCAAGCGTGGATTGGCTCATTCAAAATTTCGCGCCAGAAATCCATTAATTGCCATATTTGCATTATATTTATTATTTGTTACTAATATATCAAAAGAGTTTCATGGTTCAGCTGGCAAGCGCTCATTGCATTGACGTCCAAGACCTGGGTTCGAGTCCCAGGTCTGTATTATTTCCTATATTGTTTTGCAAATTACGTTCCCATGCAGTGCCGGTATTAAGACGCATCATACGCCCCAGATCAAGCCTTGCCACGTCCATCTGGAGATCTAATCAAAGGCCAAGAGTCAAAGAACACCCTAAGCCTGGTCAACCATCCCACACGCTACTCACAAAAGTCAAATGGACTCAGGGTTTTGGGCCAGCATTCTAGGATTACACCTCCACTTTGGGGACTTCCACCCCCCCTGGTTTGCAATTTTTCATATTTTCTTCATATTTTATTTTTAATTATTGTTTTATTTTCTTTATTGTTTTAACTTAATTAATTATTTTCATAAAATACAAAAAATGCCTAAAAAATCAGAAAAAGATAAAAACATAATAAATTATTTTATTCTAATATTTTCATAAATAAATTAATATGTAATTATTTAGTTTTAAATTAGGTTATGATTTTAATTTCTTTTAATAACAAAAATACAAAAATATGTAGAAATAGGTTTAGTTATTGTTTTTATTTCTTTTTCCCTTTTACCATAATAATATTCATTATATTTATTTTTCATAATTAACATTGTACATAAAAAAAATTAGGTTTAATTTAGGTTTCACTTTAATATTTTCACAATAAATTTAAAAGCTATTAGAATTAGGGTTTGCCTTTTAGTTTAATTTTAATTAACTCTTTTCTTCATCAAAATTCCTAAAAACACCAAAAAAAAATCAAAAACATTTTCTTTTAATATTAATTTTAATTCCTCATTAATTTTAATAATTTGCAAAAGGGTCTAACGCCCATATTTTTAGTTATTTAATTTCGCATATTTATTTTTATTCTGCTTAAATAATTATGTATCTCTCCTGAAGCCTTGTAATTACATTTCGCACTTTTATTTACTTTGCTTTATTTATTTTCTGTCAAATCGGGTCCGGTTTAATTTTTGGCGATGTGGACCCGCGCCATTTGTAATAGCTTTAGAATTTACTTTCCCGCAAACTTTTAACTGTTAACAAAAAGCATGCAAGAATGAATGGCCATAATAAAATCAAGCGTAGATCACAATGAACATGACAAGACAAATATCAATGAAAACGACACACAATTCGCACACACCACCCCTAGGGTACGCCTCACTGTTGCCTTGCCTCGAAAGGTGATCGTCGAGTAGAGGATGTCTTAGTAAGTCCTCATGATCCGGGAACCTGGCATGAGGGTAGCTTCTAAGGTGTCTTCCCATTGCTCTGGTGATCACCATGTCCCTACAAACTCGAATTGACCCGAACACCTCCAACGGTGGTGCTACCTACCTCTCAATGGTGGGATGGCACTACTTTAAAGGACATTTACACAGACGAATTCCTTAGGGTAGGTAGACGACTCTAGATACTTGCTCTAAATTCAAAACAAATCAAAAAATACTTTTCACACCGACACTTTTCAAAAGCTTTCAAAACAATTTTTCAAACACTCTAACACAAGAGTCGATCTGAAACTTTCAAAGAAACTTTTTAAAACCCACAGTTGAAAAGCAAACAAACAATTTTGAAAACACAATGAGCGAGTATCTAAGAGCCCATGGATAACCATGGATAGAAAGGGTGCTAACACCTTCCCTTTCTATAACCTACCTCCCGAACCGAGAGCAATCTCTATAAGGAATTTTTCTGTGCTTTTGTCCTTTCCATTTGGAGAAAATAAAAGACGGTGGCGACTCTTGCTTCCGCAACATTTCGCGAACCAGCGTTAAACAGTCAGTTCCAGATCCACCGATCACAGGTACGAATACATTGTTGTGTGAAAATTGGTTAATTATGAATATATTGTTTTGTGTATACAACACTGACCATGTTATTATGTTCATATTGCAGGATCAGGACCTTGGATATATATGTAGATTAGGATTGATTTACTTAGTGTTATATAGCTGATTTCTTAGGGTGTATTTTGTTACGTTTAAAAACATGTTAATATTGAATTACCATGGTGTATATATATTTTGGATATGAATTGATTATAATGGTATTTGTATATATATATATATATATATATATATATATATATATATATATATATATATATATATATATATATATATATATATATATATATATATATATATATATATATATATATATATATATATATATATATATATATATATATATATATATATATATATATATATATATATATATATATATATATATATATATATAATATTTGGTATTTGAATTACATTTGGTATTTGGACTAAAACTAATATATATTGGTATTTCTAGATTAGATTGTAAAATACCGGTTTAAGAATTACAGGTTTGGTGCAAAAAAATGCAGGTTTAGAAATTTTTAAAATTTTAGATTTTTCAGTAGAAAATCTATGAAAGCGCTTTTAAGAAAAAAGCCTCTCGTAGGCCTACCTATGAAAGCGCTTTTTGATTAAAAGCGCTTTCATAGGTAGGCCTACGAGAGCGCTTTTTTCTGAACAAAAAGCGCTCTTATAGGCCTACTTTAGATTGCCTGACACGCATTCTGAATACACCTATGAAAGCGCTTTTTCAGAAAAAAGCGCTCTCGTAAGCCTACCGATGAAAGCGCTTTTTACCAAAAAGCGCTTTCATAGGTAGGCCTACGAGAGCGCTTTTTTCAGAACAAAAAGCGCTGCTAAAACCTTTAGCAGCGCCACCTACGAGAGCGCTTTTAAGCGCTTTTAAAGCCCAAAAAAAGCGCTTTCGTAGGTTATTTCTGGCATAGTGATACTGTTAACGAAAAACCCTAATGTTTACAACTTAATAAAGGAAAGATTTTTTGTAATACAATTTTTATGTGGTTGAGCCAGTAGCCCGATTCAGACAATTTTTGCGATTGTGTCCGACCTGACGACATAAACCACACTTTCTTTCCAGCTTATCAAGGGAGTCCATTTTGGTTGTGATGCGCTTACTTTTGGGACTACCCTTTTTATTCCTTCGCATTTGGTCATTGTGCCATACTATTTCACCGTCGTATGTAGGCCAATAGTCTGGTTTTGCTACCAAAGGGAAGCTGTTGTTGTAAATGTTGAGTAAGGTTTCAGATTTGTAAATGGGAGACAGAAGTTGTAGCGCGTCTTGATGAGTATAGGCACACACGACAATGACATGAGAGCAAGGCATACGAAAGGCTTGGAAATTTCCACAATCGCACCAACGAGAAGGTAGTATAACCCTATATACTTATCTTGATAGGCCCTCGTTGTGGTCGATTGTCTCTTTGACAATGAAGTTGTGGTTGTGTCGGTCAAACCGTATAACCAGATGGGTGTTGGCTTTGGCACTTTCTGCCTTAATGTACTTCATGCAGCTTTCACTCCATAGTTGTCCAGATTGCAACACAGCATTCCACATTTCACCTCTTTTGGCAAACAGCGAAGCCATCTTAAAATATGTTGATTTAACCAAAGCAGTGAACGGGAGGTTTTGTATGCCTTTGAATACCCCATTCATCGATTCAATTAGATTTGTTGTCATGTGACCCCATCTTTGTCCATTATCGTATGACCTAGTCCATTTTTCTACCGGAATATTATCGATCCACCTACCGGCTTCCGGATTTGACAAACGGATCTCATTGCGATAATATTTGAACGTAGGTTATGCCAATGCATATCCCGCATTCATAACCACTTTCCTAAGAGTTTTGTCTTTGATCTCCCTCGTGAAATTTTGGAAGATATGTCTAATGCAATAGACATGCGTAGAATGAGGGTCATACCAACCGTTTGCAGGATTATTGTATGCACTTTCAGTGGATGCATGTCTATCAGAGATCAAACAGAGATCTGATTGAGGAGCCACGTGTGTTTGGAGATTCTTGAGAAAAAATCTCCAAGCACCACCAGTCTCCCCCTCGACTAGGGCAAAGGCAATTGAGAAAATGTTGTTGTTACCATCTTGTGCAAATGCCATCAGTAGCGTGCCTTTGTATTTTCGATTCAACCAAGTCCCATCAATTTGTATAATTGGTTTGCATGACGCAAACCCTGTGATGCAAGGTTGAAAAGACCAAAACAATCGACTGAATATTCCATTTCCGTTGAGTTGACTACCATCTGGGGCGTATGTTGGCACTGTTTCCAGAATGTAAATAATACCCGGAGAATAAGTTTGGAGTGCATTCAGGTAGCGAGAAAGTTCTTGGTATGACTCCTCCCAGTTTCCATATACCTTTTCAATCGCCTTGGTCTTTGCTAACCACACCTTTCGATAAGACGAAGTATAGTTAAGTACTATAGTGATGTGGGAGATTATGGTTTTCACCTTCAATGATGGATCGATGCTGACGAGTGGTAGGATTTCTTGACAAATGAGATCATAATTTAGTTTCCGATGATCCTGTGATTGAGTAGAACTGACACACGTGTGGGTAGACATAGAACCTATGACCCAACAATCACCTCTTAATCTGTATGATGCATTGAGCTTGAACATACAATCTGGGTGGACACACTTGATCTTGTACCTTTCTGGATTTACACGGTCCACCTTAAAATCGACCGAGTTGAGCATGTGAAATTTTTTGATGGCTCTGATACATTCTTCTCTGTTACGAAATTTGTCTTTCTCTTTTAATTTTTCATCCGACTGCATATACGGATTGAAAAATAAATCAGAAGATGGTTCATCTCCGCCCATGTTGAATTTTGTCATGTGCGGAGGTGGTGTGTAGATCTCGTTTGAAGGAATACCAGATATCCCATCGTCTTCGGAATCATCATTGACCATTTCGTCAAACTCCAACTCGTCATCTTTTTCTTCTTCATCAACGACATCTACTTCTGCTTGTTCGATCTCTAAAGGATCAACCACTTGTGACAGCTAAGGCTCTCGCAACATAATATACAACTCAATAGAGTCGTACCCAGAATACACATGACTGGAAAATATATTCTGAAGGTCCTCGTCATCTTGAACCTCAACCTTATAAAATGTTATTTGGTTGTTACCAAAAAACCGGATTCTGATAAAATATTTGTGTCACGGGACCTCGTCCAAGTTTGGCCTCCAATCATTTTTTGAAGTACAAGAAATTGGCTTTCCTGTTTAAACAAAATCAGATTTTCTCAGTGTCTCTAAACAAAAACCCAAAGGTGGGACAAATGTATGTCTCACCGTTGAAATGTGCACTAGTCACATATTGGGGTGCAAAGGCCATTGTGTATGACTGTTTGAAGGTTTGAAGTTTATGAGTTAATTGCTGGAATTTTTGAATGTTCTAGTGTTTAAGAGATTAAGTGTATGAGTGTTTTGATAAATGTAAGATTAAATAGGTTGTACTGAATTTGAATAAACCAACAGTAAGCACTCTCCAAGGTTGTCACCTACATTGCAGCTACACTGCAACCTCTAAGGCGCCTCCCATCATATCCAATAGTGTTACATGCATTCAGAGATGCCTTCTCCAAGGTTGTCACCTAGCCTGCGCCTACACTACAACCTCTAAGGCGTCTCCAATCACGTCCAATAGTGTTACATGCATGCAAAGATGCCTTCTCCAAGGTTGTCACCTAGCCTGCGCCTACACTGCAACCCATGCTACCTCTTATTCGCCAACAGGGATGGCGATACCTTTCATTTTTGTACTCTTTCGCCAAGTCCAATGGCGCCTCCCTTTACGTCCAATAGTGTTACATGCGTCAGAGATGCCTTCTCCAAGGTTGTCACCTAGCATGCGCCTACACTGCACCTGCACTGCAACCTCTAAGGCGCCTCCCATCACGTCTAATAGTGTTACATGCATGCAGAGATGCATTCTCCAAGGCTGGAAAGACTTTTCTCCAGAATGGTGTAATATGTGGAAGAGGCGTCACCGACATGTCTTGCAATTCCCAGTTTTCCTTAACCATGGTAATATGCGACACACTGATCAGTATTTATCTTGGTACAGATCGGTTAGTACCCCTGAAATGCACGTGTCTCATCCAAAGTATTTGGTTGACCCACGAACACAATGGGCACAACCCTCATTTCCCTAACAACAAACCCAACACACATCAACCTCCCACCAATCCCCCCCGACGAGACAGAACCACAAACACCCAACCACAGTCACCACCACAATACAATTACACCCACATGCCCCACAACCAACCACGATCACCACCTCAGTACCAATACCCCCATATGCCTCACACCCAACCATAATTTCAATCACAATACCAATACACCCGCATACCCCACACACAATTTCAGTCTTCTACATATCCCAATATGCCCCCTCAACATCCAACCTTAGCCCTGATCTGGGATTGTCTGAAGATTATGAACCAACCGACCCAACTTACCATCAACCACAACATCACCAAAGCACCCAACATCTTCAATACCAAACACCCCAAGATCCATTTCCTTTCTACCCCCCATACTCAGACGACCAGTGCTACAGACCAACCATGGAACTCCACCCACCACCAACACGACCAAACTTTGAGGGTATGGGTAACCGACTGTACCAAATCGGATCTTCTAGATATGGAGATCTGACTGATTTCATGGATCCGGAACGCATTGACTTCACTGGGCCATCGACCCTGCCACAACAGGAAATGCAACGAAACCTAGCACGGGAAAGGCGAGGACGGGGATACGGAACTGGGGGTCATTACGGGGATCCGGGGGACCACTGACTAATTTGTATTTTTTATGTAATCGTTATGTGTGTAATCATGTTTTGTAAATAAAAATTCAATTTTGTTGATCCTATATCGAATACGTAACGCACCGCATTTAAAATAAAAAACGCGAAAGTTTGCCTCCCAATTGCACTAAGGCGCCATCTCACTTGGCTTAGGGCAAGCCTTTAACACCTAGGCGCCAAGTGAGATAGCGTCTCTCCTTTAAAATAAGGTGTAGGCGCCAAGTGGGATGGCTCCTCCCTTGGGGAATTTTCTGAAACATGATTATTTGGGTAATTTTCTCCAAAACATGGTTATTTGCGAAATTTTTTTTAATACATAGTTATTCCAAAAAAAAATTCAAATATATATGCATTTAGTAGAAGTTATTTTAAAATTAGAAAATGTGTTCATGCCATTTTAAAATATATCATGGAAAAGTGAGTGTATTTTCCTTCCTTTTTTATTTATTTTTAGATTGCACTAATACCAAATCGACTTATAGTGATATTAGGAGTCCATAAGAAAATAATTATAATTTTAATATACTACTATGGAAAAGTCACTTTATCATGGTTCAAAAAAGGATACCATCACAGCTGATCAATTGTGGTTACTACGCTAAAAAGGTCTTTAGACAACGCACTTTAGAGAGTGCTTTTATCCAAAAGTGTTGTTATAAGTAAATTAAAAAATAAAACATGAAAACAGTATACGAAAATGAGTAAAATCGCTGCTAAAAGGCCGACCTTAGACAACACTTCTGAAAAGCGCTGCTAAAAGGGTTGCTTTAGAAAGCGCTTAATAAAAGCACTGGTAAAGGACCATATTAGCCAGCGCTTCTCAGAAGCGCTGTCTAAAGTCATATAACTTTTAAAAAAAAAATCCTAAAAGCACTGCTAAAAGGGGGGGACCTTAGACAACGCTTCTGAATAGCGCTGCTAAAAGAGTTGCTTTAGAAAGACACTAAAAAAGCGCTGTTAAAGGACCATATTAGCCAGCGCTTTTCATAAGCGTTGTCTAAATTCTTATAAATTAAAAAAGAAAAATCTTAAAAGCGCTGCTAAAAGAGGGACCTTAGACAACGCTTATGAAAAGCACTGCTAAAAGGGTTGCTTTAGAAAGCGCTTAAAAAAATCGTTGGTAAAGGGTCATATTAGCCAGCGCTTTTCATAAGCGCTGTCTAAAGTCATATAAATTTTAAAATAACTTAAAAGCGCTGTTAAAGGCCCATATTAGCCAACGCTTCTCAAAAGCGCTGTCTAAAGTCATATAATTAGAATTAAAAAATAGAATCCCTCCAGAACTCGTTTCTATTCACAGACCTCAAGAACTCTTTTCTATTCACGGACTTCTAGAACTCGTTTCTCTTCGTCCTTCCGCCGTTCCTCCGACCGCCTCCTTCCGCCATTCCTCCGACCGCCCTCAGTTTCTGTCTTCCACGTATCTCAAGGTAAGTTTCCCTTATTCTACTACTGCTATGTTCCTGAAACCTAACTCGTAAATGCAAGGAAAAGTAAACAGATAAATTGCAAATGGAAAATGCAAATTTGCACGCATTTTATCGAGATTTTCATTGTTCCATTATTACTTGCACAAACAATTTTATTAAGAATGGGAAGAAGTAGAATAAGCAAAACCATAAAATAAAAGTAAGAAGAAAGGAGAAGAGAGTGTTGTTGCTTACAATTTTTCATTCTGATTTAACAGGAAAAATATTTGTAATTAGTTGATATTATAAAATTAATTTATACTGTACATTTTTTTTAACTCATTTTCATACAACAACAAAAGTTATATGTTTTTTTATGCTTTCAATTATTATTACTCCTTCTTTATTTTTTTTTATTTTTTAAGTATTTGAAAAAAATATATCATTTTAAATTTTTTAAAAAAGACATACTAGAACTACTATTACTTATCTTATTTATATTTTAATCGGTTAATGTAGAAAATATATTGAAAAAATATAAAAGAGAATAAAAAGAAACAAAAACTATAAAGAAAATACAAAAATTTCTCTGTAATAATAAATTTTTCGTTTAATAATTTTTAAATATTATTTAAGAATATAAAATAAAAGATAAGATAGTAAGTTTTAGTGTATTTAAATACAATTAGCAATAAACTATAAGATAATAATGATAATAGATATATGTTTATATATATATTAACATTTCATAGATTTATATAGAGTAACACAAATTTTTACTAGCAGTTTTAAAATTGTAGTTAAATTTTACGTATGATTTTTTTCTTACCAAATTGCCACGAATCTTCTCCCTTTCAATTGAGCCAACACCACTACATCTAAAACAATAAAAACTAAATCAAAATCAAAATCATCAAATTTATCAAAAAACCTTAACCACAAAATCAAAATTCTAATTTTGTAAGATTAAACTAAGATATATGTGCATTTAGTAGAAGTTATTTTAAAATTAGAAAATGTGTTCATGCCATTTTAAAATATATCATGGAAAAGTGAGTGTATTTTGCTTCCTTTTTATTTTATTTTTAGATTACACTAATACCAAATCGACTTATAGTGACATTAGGAGTCCATAAGAATATAATTATAATTTTAATATACTACTATGGAAAAGTCACTTTATCAAGGTTGAAAAAAAGGATACTATCACAGCTAATCAATTGTGGTTACTACGCCAAAAAGACCTTTAGACAGCGCATCTTAGATAGTGCTTTTATACAAAAGTGTTGTTATAAGTAAATTAAAACACAAAAATTGTATACGAAAATAAGTAAAAGCGCTGGTAAAAGCTCGACCTTAGACAAATCCCTGAAAAGTACTGCTAAAAGGGTTGCTTTAGAAAGCTCTAAAAAAAGCGCTGATAAAGGACCATATTCGTCAGCGCTTCTCAGAAGCGCTGTCTAAAGTCATTTAAATTTTAAAAAAAAATCTTAAAAGCGCTGCTAAAAGACTTGCTTTAGAAAAGCATTAAAAAAGCGTTGGTAAAGGACCACATTAGCCGGCGCTTTTCATAAGCATTGTCTAAAGTCTTATAAATAAATTAAAAATCTTAAAAGCACTGCTAAAAGGGGGACCTTAGACAACGCTTATGAAAAGCGTTGCTAAAGGGTTGCATTATAAAGCACTTAAAAAAAGCGTTGGTAAAGGACCACATTAGCCAGCGCTTTTCATAATCGTTGTCTAAAATCATATAAATTTAAAAAAAAAACTTAAAAGTGCTGCTAAAGACCCATATTAACCAGCGCTTCTCAAAAACGCTGTCTAAAGTCATATAATTAGAATTAAAAAATAGAATCCCTCCAGAACTCGTTTCTATTCACAGACCTCAAGAACTCTTTTCTATTCACAGACTTTCAGAACTCGTTTCTCTTCGTCCTTCCGTCGTTCCTCCGACCGCCCTCAGTTTCCATCTTCCACCGTATCTCAAGGTAAGTTTCCCTTATTCTACTACTGCTATGTTCCTGAAACCTAACTCGTAAATGCAAGGAAAAGTAAACAGCTAACTTGTAAATGGAAAACGCAAATTTGCACGCTTTTTGTCGAGATTTTCATTGTTCTATTATTACTTGGACAAGCAATTTTATTAAGAATGTGAAGAAGTAGAATAAGCAAAACCATAAAATGAAAGTAAGAAGAAAGGAGAAGAGAGTGTTGTTGCTTAAAATTTTTCATTCTAATTTAACAGGATAAATATTTGCAATTAGTTGATATTATAAAATTAATTTATACTATACATTTTTTTTAACTCATTTTCATAGAACAACAAAATTTATATGTTTTTTTATGTTTTCAATTATTATTACTCCGTCTTAACTTATATACACACATGTAATCTCTAATTATAAAGCTTTTGGAAAGAGAAAAAAAATGTCTTGAAATGTAAATTTAAATGAATTTTTTTATTAATTAGATATTTTTAAGCTATTAATATTTTGATTCGAAAGTACCACAATGAACAACAAAATCATCTTCTATTTTATTTTCATCGAGCATTCATAGCTTGTTATAGTTACTGCCCGGTTTTTGTTTAATCGAATAAATCATGTGTTGAAATCAATTTTCCATGTTCCGATTCTTAAATTGTGTAACAAAATGAGTTCTTTGATTTTATTTGCATTTGAGGATTGGCATCATGATTTTATTCTCAACTCTATGCATTTTCAATGTTAGTGTGCTTACTAAAAAGTTGGTTAAGACTTTTTTGTATTGGTGTAGTTAGTCGAAGACCATCACCGATTCGAAGAACATCAAAGCAACATCATCCGCCGTCGGTACCAATAACCCCTCTTCTTTCTTTGGTAAGTCAAGTTCAAATTCAACATTACCGACTCGTTTATTTATTTACTATCTGCTTCCTAAATTATAAAACATTTTATCTGTATCAATTAAAAAGCATAATTAATTTTATATAGAAATAATGAATTTTAGTCTATATCGATCTATAACTAATCCGATTAAATCTTACGA
Organism: Vicia faba; assembly: GCA_948472305.1. Lineage (NCBI taxonomy): Eukaryota > Viridiplantae > Streptophyta > Magnoliopsida > Fabales > Fabaceae > Vicia > Vicia faba. The sequence continues at coordinate 38,680 of CATIWC010002327.1, read as the reverse complement.
AATATTTATAAAAGTTTGTATTAATATTCTTTTTGTGTTCGCGAAAGTGTTTTTCTTTATGTTCTTTTGAAATAGTTGCGTGAATAATTATAGTATTTTTGTTTACCTTAATTAGTAGTAATTCCATAGATAAAAAATGGATGACTGCCGATCGATTGTCAAAAAGAGTACGAGAATAGGGTATTGGAATTCGTTAAGTTTGTTGTTGAACATGTCAAAGACTTCAGTCGAATGAAATTTCCTTGCTTGGGTTGTTGTTATGCGGGCCGGGTTGACCCAGATGGATTGAAATCGCATTTACTGACGTGTGGGATTGATCGAAGTTATAAGTGTTGGATATATCATAATGAGAAAATTAACGAGAATGTTGAATCGGGGGATAAAAATAATACGACGACCTATGCTCCAGACGACAATGACACGGACACATATGATTGTGATCGAGTCGAAGAGATTGCAAAATCACTTGAAGAAGATCTTAAGGATTTTCCCAAAATGTTTGAGAGGTTGGTAAGCGATACAGTGAAACTGTTGTATAAAGGTTGCACTAAATTCACAAGACTGTCTGTGATATTAAAGTTGTACAACTTAAAGGCGGGCAATGGATGGTCGGATAAAATTTTCACAGAGTTGTTAGCCCTTATGAGGGATATGCTTCCGGAGGATAATGTTATTCCTAATCGAACCTATGAGGCCAAAAAAATGTTGTGCTCTATTGGCATGAGCTATGATAAGATACATGCTTGTCTAAATGATTGTGTTTTGTTTCGAAACGAATATGCATCGTTAAATGAGTTCCCTAAATGCGGTTTATCTCGATATAAGAAAAAATTGTCTCTAGAAAAAGTCTTATGGTATTTTCCTATAATTCTGAGATTTAGCCGCATGTTTTATAGTGAAACCGATGCAAGACACTTGACTTGGCATGCAGATGAAAGAATTATTGATGGAAAGTATCGACATTTGGCAGATTCACCACAATGGTCGAAAATTGATGATGATTATCCTGATTTTGGAGAAGAAGTAAGAAACCTTCGCTTGGCATTATCTACTGATGGAATGAACCCACATGGTCTTCAAAGTATCTCACATACCACATGGCCTATGATTCTTATGATTTATAACCTACCTCTATGGCTATGTATGAAGCGTAAGTATATGATGTTATCTATGTTAATTTTTAGGCCTAAACAACCAGGGAATGTCATAGACGTATACTTGACACCTTTGATTGAAGATTTAAAGAATTTATGGGAGAACGGTGTGGAGGTTTATGATGAATATAGGAAAGAAAGTTACAATTTGGGGCAATGTTGTTTGGAACAATTAATGATTTTCCAGCATACGGAAATCTATCTAGGTATAGCATTAAAGGTCAACGTGTGTGTCCTGTTTATGAAGATGGAACCGATATGACGCGATTGGAACTTTGTAATAAGAATGTGTTTCTCGGTCATCGTAGATTCTTACATTCTAAACATCACTACAATGGGTGGAGAAAAGCATTCAATGGAGACATCGAACAACGTAAAGCTCCACTTGCATTGTCAGGTGACCAAATATTTAAAAAGGTGAAAGATGTGTGTACTCAGTTTGGAAAGCCTTTTGCACATAAGGTTGTCAAAGGTGGGTTGTCAATATTTATACATTTTATTTTTCCATAAAAAGTAAGAAGCGCCATAACTAAATTGTGTTTTTTCTTTAGGTCAATTTGTAGTAAGGTGATTGATCCTGAGGCCTTACCAACATTGCAAAAAGAAATAGTTATTAGCTTGTGTGAGCTTGACATTTATTTTCCTCTCTTTTTTTTTTTGACATAATGGTACATCTAGTTGTTCATCTTGTGAAAGAGACACAGTTGTGTGGACCAGCTTATATGAGATGGATGTACCCTACTTAACGTTATATGAAAATATTAAAAGGGTACGTGAAAAACCGAAGTCGCCCAGAGGGTTGTATTATTGAACGATACATTGTTGAAGAAGTGGTTGAGTTTTTTACTGAATATTTGTCCAATGTTGAATCCGTTGGGCTCCCCAAAACTCATATTTTTGAAAAAAAGGAAAGTAAAAAATTAATTGGAAATAAAATTGAGACATTATCAAGGGATGAACGGGAGAAAGTGCATTTGTATGTTCTGCACAATGACAGTGAGGTTGAATCATATGTTGAAATGCACAATATTGTACTCTGAAGGTTAAATCAGAATAGAAATGAAAATTGGATAGTACGAGAGCACAATCAAAGTTTTATACAATGGTTTAAGGATCATATTTATTCAAAACGCTCTTCAGATCCCGCTTCAATAACAGAAAGGTTGAGATGTTTGGCATATGGTCCAAGTTTGCATGTGTTTTCTCATAGTGCATACGCAATAAATGGCTACACATTTTAAACCAAAGAACAAGATGATAAAAGTATTATGCAAAATAGTGGTGTCACCGTGCTAGCTGAAGAAATGCACATATCAAGTACGAAGGACTTAAACCCCAAATATGCAAATATGTCATATTTTGGGGTTATTGAGCACATTTGGGTGTTTGATTACGAGAAATTTCAGATTCCTATCTGTTGTACCCCAAAATTTGCCCTCCCATTTCTCATTGATTTCTCACCACAAAGCCCTTGAAGCTCAAGATCCAGTTAGGGTTTCATCTGCTCAAGACTTCTCCTTGCACTGTTGACCCAAATTAGGGTTTGTGTTTGCACAAAGATGTTTTGACCCAAAATGCCTAAGATGACTTTCTTGCTTCATATTGGACTCCCAAGTTTATCCTCATCAAGTTTCAAGTCTTGATTCCAAGTTTTGCCCAGTCAATTGGACAGTTGACCTAGAAATCAACTGTATTGGGGAAAAAGTCAATTGTGGCCAATTGACAGTCAAACCTCATGAAAATTGACCCACATCAACATTATGAACTCACATGGACCATTTGACCAAGTTTGGATCAAAATTCCACAAGAAACTTGATCAGATCACCAAAAGGGCAAAATGGTCATTTTTAGGGTTTTGACTGCACAAAGGCAATTTTTGACTGTTTGACCTAGCCAATGGCAAACCAAGCTCACATATGGACTCAATAACCCCATGGAATTATCTTGACATGCTCAACAAACTCAAAAGATCCCAAGTATACAAGATTGACAGTTGAATTTCCCAATCAATTGATCAATTTTGACTGTATACTGAAAAGTCAAACTTTGACTTTTTGGTCAAAATCAAGAGTCAAGATTCATTTTTCATCAAAACATGCCAAATCATGAAACTTGTTCACCAAGAAATCACAAAATGCAAATTAGGGTTAGAAATGAGAATTTTTCATAACTTAGAATTTTTTTAAGTTATGAAAAACCCTAATTTTTTCCCAACTTTGCTCCACTTTCTCACCAAGATTCATTTGGATTCAAACAAAAGTCAAAACATGAAAGTTGTAGCTTGTTGCATAATCTACAACTTTGATTCACAAAGTTTTCCCAAATGAGGCTTGTATCTCAAGTTACAATTTTTTGAATAAGGGCACTAAACCATTCTTAACTTAGTGAAATTTTAACCTATTTTGACAAGGTTTTCTACCCAACATCAAGGCCATTTTCCATATACTTCCACTTGGAATTTCAATTTTCATTCCAAAGATGGATTGTAGTACACATTCCAAGCTTTCCAAAATATCCAAGAACTCATCAAACAACCTCATAACTTGAGAGATTCGAATTTCACAATTTGGCAAAAACTCACTTTTGAATTGGTCAATTTACATGTCCATAACACTAGGCATTTTCAATCTCAGCTTGCATATCTTGATTACAGGTCCTTAAACCATCCAACACTCATAAATTTAATTCAAACTCTTTGTGCCAAGACCATGTTCTATGGATTCAAGCATTGCATAGTAGATTAATCCCAAAATAGATAAAGCACTTTATCCATTTTTGAAAAAGCAAGCTTTATGTCCAATTGAAAATCCAAGAAGTACAGTTAAGATCTCTTTGGCACAAGTTTAGGGATTAATCACACTGATCAAGACTGAGTTATGCAGCATGTTATGGGGGCCTCTAGCTGCCTAAACACCAACTTGACCTTTTTTGCTTAAGTGTTAAGAAACATTGCATTGTTCAACACAACTTCAATATCAGCTTGCAAACCCTTAAACAAACTTGTAAAACACATTCAGGACATCCCAACTGAGCTAATATACGACCCTAACATCTCTCATACACTCCCATTCCCAGAATCACCTTCAAACTGCAAGAACAGGGCAAGGCCTGCAGTTTGAGTGCCATCTCTCATTCCCCTCAAGCTTTCTTGCCCAAACCAGTTCACACACCTTCCCTAGCATCAATGCAAGCTAACCAAGACCTGAAACACGATCTGTAATTCCTCTAACAAGTTCCACCATTTTCACTTTCTCATTTTGCAGTTGAAGTTCCACAGCTCGATTCAAGGTGTCTCAAGGCAAAGTAAACATTGGAACAACATCACCATACCTCAAGGAAGCTATACCAACCATTACCTTGCACTGAAAGCTTCCCCATTGCCAGATAGAACTTCAACTGAACAGGTATTTTGGTGAACTTCTAACTCTTAGTATATGCATCATTAGCTCTAGGTTTGTGAATAAGAAATGTTCTACTCATGCCACTGAACCTGTACATACTTTTACTTTTCATTTCTTTTGCTTGAGCTGTGAGAATTTAAGGTTTGAAAATGGCAGAAAACTTAGGTCAGGATTTGGGAATGCCAAAATTCTCTCTCGTTTCTGAGAGTTAGGATGTGTTCTTTATATATTTGGAATCGTGATTCAATGCTTAACATTTTTTGTGTTGAAAGTTTGTGCAAAAGCTCAAAGAATCAGGACGTTTGAACTTGAGTACAGGCGCGCGCGTTTTGGAACATATTTGGTCTGAAGGTTGAAGACAACAACTTTCTGGGCTGGGCCTGTTTGTTATTTCTTTTCACACCCTGTTTCCACTTTCATACCCCCCAAGCCCATTTTGTGTATTTTTATGATTTTTTGATTTTTCCTTTTTCATTCTGACTCATTTATTTTTTCTTATCATATTAAAAACATAAAAAATATTTTTTGCATCATTTTTATATTTTTAGGCATTTATTTGATTATATTGATATTTATATACAAATAAGTAAATAATATATTATTTAGAATAAATAGAGAAAAATAATGTAAACACATTTTATTTTCATTTTTATTTTGTTTTATCTCCTTAAAATATTTTATACAAAACATACTTTTTTTTTTATAAATATTAATTATTATTATCTTATATATATGATATTTATTTAGTAAATAATAAAGATATATATATATATATATATATATATATATATATATATATATATATATATATATATATATATATATATATATATATATATATATATATATATATATATATATATATATATATATATATATATATATATATATATATATATATATATATATATATATATATATATATATATATATATATATATATATATATATATATATATATATATATATATATATATATATATATATATATATATATATATATATATATATATATATTAATACACTTAGGATAAAATACCAAAAATATACATATTTTTATTTTATTAATATTTAACACTAAAAATACATTTTTACAAATATACTTCATTTTCATTTTATTTTTTGTATATAAATAATAAATATTACATATATTAAATAATTAATACCCTTTTGATTAAAATTAGGGTTTTGCCCTAAATAGGTAAATACTCCAAAAATAATACTTTTTATTTTATTTTATTTATTTGACATAAATAATACTTTTTTTTATGCATATAAAAACTTTTTTTTGCATTTTTGCATATTTGTTTTATTTCTATTTAATTTATGCCTTTAATTATATTGTAAATATTCAAAGAAAATGATGTAATAGCTAGGTTTAATTTCTTGTCTAAATATCCCCCATTTGAACATTTGTACGCCCCTCCCCATATTATTGTGTTGTAATAGTGTAGGAACTTTAATTTTTCGCAATTTAACGCTTTCTAAATATACCATGCTAGAATTAGGGTTTGTATGCAAATAAAAAGAACAAAATAGCTTGACCTAATTTCAAGATAAATAAGCATGAAATATGGACAACACATATCACACTTGCACCCCTAGGGTATTCCACTTTGTTGCCTTCAAATAATTAGGCCATATTGCATGTTAGGTTTCTTTGGGTAAAACAAACAATCAAACGATCATAGTCCCTCGATGACGCTTTTCGAAAAGTTGCCTAAAATGATCAAGTCCCTTTCAAAGAGAAATTGCCCAAAGACACTTAGCACTATTGCAATTATGGTCTAAACGATGACCCGCGCCCGTCCCTTTCACCTCCTAAAACAAGATTGTCCACCAAATGCAATGGTGGAACAAAATTGTCAAAAGGTTTAAAACATAACAAAAATCTTTGAGAAACTTTAGGGTAGATAACTTTTAGGTACTTGTCAATTTGCAAAGAAAACACTTGCCTAATTTCAAACCACACCTCACAAACACTTTCAAAACAAACTTTCAAAAAACCTTGAAACATCTTTTCAAAAGACAAAACACCTTTTGTAAAACATTCGAGTAAAGAATTGTTACAAGGGTAGCCTATACAAGGCATCTTTTCAAAACATTTTCAAAACCACACACCGAGCACCATTTCAAACAATTGAAAACCAAGGCAAGTTGATCTAAGCAAGTACCTAAGAGCCCATGGATAACCATGGATAGAAAGGGTGCTAATACCTTCCCTTTCTATAATCTACTCCCCGAACCCAAGAAAAATCTCAAAGGTTTTTGCTGTGCTTTTTAAACCTTTCCTTAGGATAAAATAAAAAGTCGGTGGCGACTCTTGCTCAATCGAAACATTTGTGAAAACAAACGCAAAACCATAGTCAGTTCTCCCACCGTATCACAGAACTGGCGACTCTGTTGGGGAAAATTTTAAAAGTGGAGTAACCTTAGGGCTTAGATCACCCTCTTGCATGACTAAATTGTTTGAATTGTTTGCTTTATATCTTGGCTCTATTGTTTGGGTTTACAATCCTACACCCGGATTTTGGGAAACATTCATAGATAGCAATACGTTGTGGAAACTGTGCGGGGTATACCAACACGGTCGAAGCAATAGCTATATTAGTGCGACATATTTGTGAGTACCGGTAACCCTTGAGTTCAATCAAGGAGAGTACGGGGCCGCTGAGTGATGTCACTAAGCACTAATGACCTAGAACCTTACTTGACCATCTTGGCCTTTTATTAGGGGTAGTGAGATGACCGGATTTGGTGCAGTCCGAAGTTGGTAGATACTCGATACTACACTCATTGAGGGTTGTTTTCTTGGAATATTTTGGTCGCTAGTTAAGTGGCTAAACCAAAACAATGAACAATGAAAACAATCCCGTGATATTGAGTTCCTTAGAACCCGATTACTATTTATAGGACAGGTTTTTTAAGCCAACTACACTCAAGAGGGTACTTACCTATGAAACCCCATGCAAGCCCGAAACTAGGGTTTGGTGTGATTTGCTTGTACATATGTTTTGTGCATACATCATAAACATCATAAAACATCATATGCATTCACTAACCATTTCAAGGGTTTGGATCTTCATCTTTGTTCCTGTTTTGTAGGTCATGGAAATTCCTCGCAGAAACACCATTCAAGTCAACATTGTGAGAATCTCTCCTCAACTCAAGGAGCTCACCTCAAGAATTCCGGAAAATTCATCCTTCAGTGAAAGACATGGTAGACTGCTCAGCCTAGTCAACACCAACATTGAAGAAGACATGATGAAGGTGCTATTCCAATTCTTTGACCCCCTTCACCACTGTTTCACTTTCCCTGATTACCAGTTGGTACCCACTTTGGAGGAGTTTTCTCAACTCCTAAGAATCCCTATCCTTAATCAACTACCATTCAACGGTACGGAAAAGGAACCAAAGCCGGAAGATGTTGCTCGAGCATTACATCTACAACCATCCGACATCAAGGGGCATTGGGAAACCAGAAGCGGCGTCAAAGGATTCTTAGCAAAATTCTTGTTTGAGAAGGCACAAGAATGTTGGAACTCATTGGACCTACAAGCCTTTGAAGAGATTGTGGCACTCCTTATCTATGGGTTGGTCTTGTTCCCAAATCCTGACCAGTTGGTAGATGTCAACGCCGTCAAAATCTTCTTGTCCAGAAATCCAATACCAACATTGCTTGGGGACATCCTTCACTCATTTTACACACGAACAATGAGAAAGAGGGGTGTTCTCATGTGCTGTACTCCTATCCTTGCAAGGTGGTTTATTTCGCACCTTCCACAATCTGTCCTGAAGAATGACCAAGGATCGAGGTGGTCCCAACGGTTGATGACTCTTACTCACTCTGATGTACATTGGTGTTCTCGGTCCAGAGAAAATGTCATCATCGTCGATCGTTGCGGAGAATTTCCTAATGTTCCTTTACTTGGAATTAGAGGAGGTATCACCTATAACCCTTGCCTAGCTTTGAGGCAATTTGGATATGCCCGGAGAGATGGCCCTCATGACATTTTGATTCCTGACCTAGTTTTTGACTTCGACAACGATGCGCAAGGACTTCGCCAAAGATTCATCAGAGCTTGGGGAAAACTCAACAGGGTTGATAGCAAGACTCTGGGACACAAGAACTCCATCCCTCTTGAGCCTTATCTCAAATGGGTACGAGCCCGAGCCCAAAGTCTAATGATGCCTTATCCTCATGTACTCCCAGTGATTAAAGAGCCCGTCAATGAAGGAGAGGTTCCCTACACCATCCTACATCCAGACATGCCTACATCGTGGGAGGAAATGCAGAAAAGTTGGATTTAGCTCAAGGAGGAACGGAATACTTTTGAAGCTAGCTTCTACGCCAGTGAGAAGAAGGTTCTAGAGCTTACCCGCCGACTCCATGAGCAAGAGGCCCTCAACACCTACATTGCACCAAAGAGGATGCGCAATGTCTTTTTGCCTTGAGAAGTTATTTTGTAATATTTGGCCCATGGGGCATTTATGTACTAACAACTTTCTTCTCATTAATATGACGTGCGTTCTTCTTTGTCTGAAACAATTTTGAATGTCCTAAATCCTTGAATGCATTGCATACATAAGCATACCATTCATCATGTGCATAAGCAGGTCTCACTCCAGGTTTCCTTATCTGTCTGCTGTTTATTTCAGTAGGATGGATCTCGAGCAAACAGTCAAAGACCTGCAAGCTCAAAATGCACAGTTCCAGCAACTCCTGATGACCTTGGCTAAGGGTCAGGAGGATATCAAAACTCAATTGGGGAACAAGGACCCAATGAAGAAGAAGAAAAAGAGACTTGGGGTGGCTACTTTGGGTAGAAGATTTGACGGAGAAGCTCGGAGAGTGCTTGAATTTCCTCCTACTTCTGACGAAGGAACCAGCAAAGGAGGTGGAGCTGCGGTACCTTCCGAGTCTGATGCGGAAGAAGAAGAGGTCGAAGAAGATGAAGATTATTCTGATCAGCAATACCCTCCAGCTGATGATAAATACAAAGGGCTAGAAGACAGATTGGCCGCCATGGAATTACAAAGAGTACCGGGTTTGGATTTTGAAGACTTGGGCTTGGTCGCCGGGATCGTGATTCCCCCAAAATTCAAAGTGCCAGTGTTTGTAAGGTATGATGGGCTGTCCTGTCCCAAAATGCATCTCAGGTCCTACGTGAGAAAGATTCAACCCTATACGGAAGACAAAAACCTCTAGATTCATTTCTTTCAAGACAGCCTTTCGGGAGCTCAGTTGGAGTGGTTTTATCAGCTAGAAGGAACCAGTGTCAGAAATTGGGAAGATTTGGCTACCGCTTTCTACAAACAATACCAGTATAATTCTGACCTTGCTCCTACTCATACCCAACTTCAGGGTATGTCGCTAGGAATAGGCGAGGGATTCAAAGAATACGCACAAAAATGGAGGGATTTGGCTGGCAGGGTGCAGCCTCCTTTAACCGATCGTGAGCTTGTTGATATATTTCTAGGGACCCTATCTAGGCCATTTTTCAATCATCTGATTGGTAACTCTTCCGCGGGGTTTACCGATTTGATCTTAACAGGCGAAAGGATAGAAGCTGGCATCAAGGCAGGAAAGATTCAGAAGGGTGTTGCTGCAAGTGTTGAGAAGAAGCCTTTTAAGAAAGAAACAGCTATGGTATATTCTCAAAGAAGAGCAGGGAAGACGGAGCGTCGGCCAACTGTGGGGGCCGTAATGATTCAAAACACTCCAAGTGAGCAGCCTCGTTATAACCAGTCCAGAACAAATCAACAACGAGTGGAACGACCACAACGGCAGTTCACCCGTATTAATATGACTCCAGCGCAAGTGCTTCCCCATCTATTGAAGTTGAATCTCGCCACCATCAAGGAGGCACCAAAGAATGTGAATACATCCTCTCCACATTATCATACTAATGCTAAATGCGCCTACCATTCAGACAGTGTTGGACACGACACCAATGATTGTTGGGCACTCAAGCATAAAATCCAAGACCTGATAGAGGCGAAGGAGGTGGAGTTTGATGCTCCGGAGAAGCCTAATGTGATATCTGCACCCATGCCGAAACACGGCCGAAATGTCAATGCCATTGAAGAAGATATGTATGTTGCTGATGTCAGTGATCTGACTACTCCACTGCTAACCATTAAGTTGAATTTGTTAAGGGCCGGGATCTTCCCGGGATGTAAAGAAGACTGCTATTGTTGTTACTCTCTGCCGTTTGATTGTCCGTTACTGAAGAAAGGCATCCAAGGCCTTATGGATAGTCGATAAATTTTGTTTGAAAAAGTTTCTGCTGTCCCAGTTCATACTGAAGATGTCTCAATCATAACCATTCACGCCAATCTTTCCAAGGCCGTCAAAAAACCTGTTAAGATTACACCAGCTGCGAAATCTGTTCCTTTGAAGATAACAATGCCAGGGCCTGTTCCCTATGTTTCTGAGAAGTCGATACCTTGGAACTATGGCGGTGACGTCTACTACCATGGTATCAAGCAAATCGAAATAACTGAAGAAAGTTCAGATGATGAAGAAGCCAGCATTAGTAACATTGCAGGCACTAGCAAAATCACCAGGAGCGGGAGAATATTTTCTCCAGAGATTGCCCCTCCAAGAGCAATCTTTGAACCCTCATCAGCTGACAAGGGCATCCCTGCACCAATAAAACTTTCTGCTAGAACTCCTTTGATTGAAGATGTTGTTATTCCTAGTACTGTCTCTCCTACCGCTGCTGACAAAGGTAAGGGAATCCAAGATGAGCCCGTCAGGACGAGGGCTCAACCCTTGGTTATCCCGGAAACCTCCAAGAAGGAAATGGATGAGATCTTGAGGATAATCAAAAGGAGTGATTACGATGTGGTAGAACAGTTGGGGCAAACCCCCTCAAAGATCTCCATGCTGGCACTACTACTTTGCTCGGAAGCGCACGCTAAAGCTCTGATAAAATTTCTGAAGGCAGCTCATGTGCCCCAAGAAACCTCTGCGGATCAATTTCAAAATAGTGTGGCTAGCCTGACTGCGGACAATGGATTAGGTTTTTCTGATGCCGACCTAACTCCTAAAGGTAGAAATCACAATGATGCTTTGCATATTTCAATCGAGTGTCGCGGAACTACTCTCGCACATGTCTTAGTCGACACTGGTTTGTCGCTGAATGTACTACCTAAGAAGGCCTTGGACCGACTAGATTGTGAAGGATTGGAATTGAAGCCGAGTGATATTGTTGTCAGAGCTTTCGATGGTTCGAAGAGAATGGTCCATGGAGAGGTTGAAATTCCCATCAAAATAGGCACTGAGGTGTTTAAATCTACTTTCTATGTGATGGACATCCGTCCGTCATACTCTTGCTTGCTGGGTAGGCCTTGGATACACCATACTAGGGAAGTCACCTCCTCCTTGCATCAGATGTTGAAGTATCCTGTCAAGGGAAAGATCATTACTGTCCATGGCGAAGAAGAGTACATGATTAGTCACTTAAATTCTTTCCGGTATGTGGAGGTTGAAGGAGAGTTCATTGAGACACCGTTTCAACATTTCGAAGAAGTCCTTCCTGAAATAGCAGTAGCAAAGTTGGCAGCTGAGACACCGAGGCAGATGGCCAGGATGGCATCTTTGGAAGACGCGAGGGCCGCAATAAAGGAAGGGAAGAATTCAGTATGGGGGGAGTTACCTGACATTCCACATAAGACAGACAAATTTGGATTAGGGTTCACAGCCGCTGGCCAGAAAGTTATGCGTCGTTCGAAGATTGAAAGAGCGCCAGTCAAAATTTCTCCCTACGGAATCAACGCCTTGGAGGACGAGGACAAAGAGAGCAACATCGAAGAGTGGATTTATCCAACTGTCAAAGGAGGATTGAGCAACTGGGAGGCAAAAGACTTTGTCCCCATCACTTTTATTCATCAGTAATTTATCTGTTAAACATTTCCTATTTGGTCTGTAATATTTACTGTCAAACAATCCGCACACTATCTTTTCACCTCATGCCTTGCCCGAGGCATGTAGGTCCATTTGTAAGGGTTTTGATTATTTTTCATATTCATATGCCATGTTTAATGATTCATTGGACGTTTTTCATTTGGTAAACTGCTTGTGTTCATTTTCTTTCCTTTTGCATTTTTGTTTGAGGATGGCTATCCCTTACACACACCCACACTCACCAATGCAGGTACCCATCCACTCCGGATTCCATGGGTGACTATTCTGCTATATCCTTCAATAACTCTGAAGATCTGGTCAATCAAGCCGAGTATGAAGATGACGAAGGTCGTGAAGTACCAGGGGAACTAGCCAGACTTCTGCAGCAAGAGGAAAGGGCCATCTTACCGCACGAAGAGTCATTGGAAACTGTCAACTTGGGGACCGAGGAAGACCGGAAGGAGGTGCAAATGGGTGCCAATCTGGAACCAAAGGTCAAGGAGCGCCTGATACAGTTGTTAAATGAGTATGTTGAAATCTTCGCTTGGTCTTATGAAGACATGCCGGGTTTAGACACAGACATCGTGGTTCACCGTCTCCCCACAAGAGAGGATTGTCCACCGATCAAGCAAAAAGTTCGCCGAATGAGGCCTGACATGTCTGAAAAGATCAAGGCAGAAGTAATGAAGCAATTTGACGCTGGCTTTCTGGCTGTTACGTCCTATCCTCAATGGGTCGCTAACATCGTACCAGTACCTAAGAAAGATGGCAAAGTCAGGATGTGTGTGGACTACCGGGATTTGAATAGGGCCAGCCCCAAAGATGATTTTCCGTTGCCACACATTGACATCTTGATCGACAATACAGCTCAGCACAAAGTGTTTTCCTTCATGGATGGATTCTCGGGCTACAATCAAATCAAAATGGCCCCTGAGGACATGGAGAAAACTACTTTCGTCACACAATGGGGCACTTTCTGTTACAAGGTGATGCCGTTCGGGCTGAAGAACGCAGGGGCAACCTATCAACGCGCCATGGTAGCTTTATTTCATGATATGATACATCATGAGATTGAAGTTTACGTAGACGATATGATAGCTCGGTCACAAACAGAGGAAGAGCACCTTGAACATCTAGAAAAGCTGTTTGCCAGGTTGAAAGAATACAAACTCAGGCTGAATCCAAGTAAATGCACTTTTGGAGTTAGGTCTGGTAAACTCCTGGGATTCATTGTAAGCAACAAAGGCATTGAAGTCGATCCCGCAAAAGTAAAATCAATACAAGAGATGCCGGCTCCCCGTACTGAGAAAGAGGTTAGAGGGTTCTTGGGGCGCTTGAACTATATTGCCAGATTCATCTCACATCTGACTTCTACCTGTGAGCCAATTTTCAAACTCTTGAAAAAAGATCAAGTAGTCGAATGGAACGACGATTGTCAAGCTGCTTTTGATAGAATCAAGGAGTATTTGCTAGAACCTCCTATTCTGATGCCACCCATCGAAGGAAGACCATTGATCATGTATTTGACCGTCTTGGATAACTCAATGGGGTGTGTTTTGGGCCAGCATGACGAGTCTGGTCGAAAAGAGCATGATATTTATTACCTTAGCAAAAAGTTTACCGACTGTGAGACTCACTACTCACTGCTCGAGAAAACTTGCTGCGCTTTGGTATGGGCTGCTCGCCGACTAAGACAGTATATGTTGACTCATACTACCTTGTTGATTTCCAAAATGGATCCTATCAAGTATATCTTCGAAAAGCCCGCTTTATCTGGAAGGATAGCTAGATGGCAAATGATCTTAACTGAGTATGACATCCAGTACACCACCCAAAAAGCTATAAAAGGGAGTGTACTAGCTGACCATCTGGCTCATCAGGCTATCGAAGATTATCAACCCATGAGATTTGATTTCCCGGACGAGGACATCATGAATTTGGACAACATTGAAGGTAACGGACCGTATGACGGACCCGAAAAGGGATCCCGATGGACCTTGTACTTTGATGGTGCTTCAAATGCACTTGGAAATGGTATCGGCGCAGTACTCATTTCTCCGGAAGGTTGTCACACTCCTTTCACGGCCCGACTTTGCTTCAGCTGCACAAATAACATGGCTGAATATGAAGCTTGCATCTTTGGTCTCAAGGCTGCTATAGACTTGGGGATCAAATCTTTGATCGTATTTGGGGACTCGGCTTTGGTTATCAGTCAAATCAAAGGAGAATGGGATACCAAACATCCTAATCTTATCCCATACAAAGAACATGTCCTGACATTGTTGCCTCATTTCGAGCAAATTACCTTCGAGCATTTCCCGCGAGAAGAGAATCAGCTAGCAGATGCTCTAGCCACAATGTCCTCCATGTTTAAACTCAACTGGGATGACGAGGCTCCCCAAATCACCATCGAGCGAATGGATGAACCTGCGCATTGTCACGAGATTAATACCGAAGAAGTAGTGGAACAACCCTGGTTCCATGAAATCAAAAGGTATCTCGAGACTAGAGATTATCCCGAAGGAGCTTCCGTAAATGACAAGAAGTTCTTAAGGAAATTTGCTGCCAAATTCTTCCTGAGCAATGGCATCCTTTACAAACGAAGCCATGATTGTGTATTACTCCGATGCGTAGACAAAGCTGAAGCAGAGTTGATCATGACTGATATACACAGCGGCACATTTGGCACTCACTTGAGCGGGCATACAATGGCTAAGAAGATCCTAAGGGCAGGCTATTACTGGTCTACCATGGAAGCTGACTGCCATCAACATGCCCGTACTTGCCACAAATGTCAAGTCTACGCTGACAAAGTTCATATCCCTCCAGTTCCTCTCAACGTTCTGACTGCTCCTTGGCCATTTGCAATGTGGGGCATTGACATGATTGGAGAGATCAAGCCCACGGCTTCCAACGGACATCGCTTGATTTTGGTTGCCATTGACTATTTCACCAAATGGGTCGAAGCAGCTTCCTTCGCCTCTGTCACTAAAAATGTGGTTGCCCGCTTTATCAAGCAAAATCTCATATGTCGATATGGTGTTCCAGACAGGATCATCACAGACAACGGTACAAATCTGAATAACACGATGATCACTGCATTGTGCGAACAGTTCAAGATTTATCATCACAATTCATCTCCCTATCGGCCGAAGATGAACGGTGTTGTTGAAGCTGCGAACAAAAACATTAAGAAGATCATTCAGAAAATGACAGTCACTTACAAAGACTGGCACGAGATGTTACCGTTTGCTCTGCATGGATACCGTACGAAGGTACGTACTTCAACCGAGGCAACCCCATTTTCGTTGGTATATGGCATGGAAGTTGTCTTGCCTATGGAAGTCCAGATTCCTTCTCTAAGGATTATGAAGGATGCAGGTTTGAATGAAGATGATTGGATGCAGACCCGACTTGACCAACTCAATCTGATCGACGAAAAGCGACTTGCTGCTATATGCCATGGTCAGACGTATCAGAAGCGGATGATCAACGCCTTCAATAAGAAAGTCAGACGTCAAGTGTATCAAGTCGGAGATCTCGTAATCAAGCGGATTATCTTGCCGCAAAGTGATCCCAGGGGCAAATGGACTCCTACATATGAAGGACCATTTGTGATCAAGAGCATATTTTCTGGTGGTGCAATGATTCTGACCACCATGGACGGCGACGATTTGCCGCACCCTGCGAACGCAGACATAGTCAAAAGATACTACGCATAAAATGACCCGACAAGTCGAAAACCCAAAAGGGAGGCTTGGGCAAAAATGGGCATCCCGGTGGATCGAAAACCCGAAAGGGCGGTTCAGGCAAAAATTAGGGATAAAAACAAAAAAATCTGTACACCCGGCAAGTTGAAAACCCGAAAGGGCGGCTTGGGCAAAAAGGGGTTTCCCGGTGGATCGAAAACCCGAAAGGGAGATTCAGGCAAAAGTTAGGGAATTAAAGCGTATGACTATGCCTCATCGGATCACTTCAAAGACAATCTCTTCATCAACCGGTTCCAGGCTTCTGATCAATCCAGTCATCTGCAAACGAAGCATTGAATGGACAAATATTCAGAGTTGTGAAAGCTATAGCGGAATGGAATCCCATGGAATTATTTCACATAGCCATCCTTATTTTGTATAAATCTTTCAAATATTTACTACAAAATCCTCTTACTAGGATGATTGTCTCCTTTGTACAAATAAACTCATAGAAAATCAATACAAATACTTTTCCCAGAAATTTGTGTCATTTCCTTTTCTTTTCTCTTGCACTGTTCGTTTTATTTTGAGAAACGTCCAATGTTTTGTTAAATAGGCATATGCATTTGAACATAATCATTTCCTTACAAATCAAGAAGGAGGATTACTGATAGGTCAAAAGTGCGGTTGGATATCTTGATACCCTTTCAAAGGAAACCCCCAGGAGATTTGGAATCCATATCCTCCAGCAAGTCTTGAAGCTTATCCCCAGTAGATTCTGGAAGCTTATCCCCTGCAGAGTACGGACGTCTCTCCCGAGTTTTATTAAAAGTTATTCCTCAGAAGGGCTTATAACTGGGTTATCCTCAGCTAACAACCACGGAAGATCGCATTCGCCAAAATTCTTCCTATCCCCAGCGGAGTTCATCAAAGTTCCCCAGCAGTAACTTATCTTTACAATCCCCCAGCCAGAGGATCCTCAGGAATTCAATTCCCCTCAGAGTTTAAGTTTCAGAATCCCCAGCGAAGCCAGGCTAATGAACCTTCTCCCTACAGAGTTTTAAGAAGGAAAATCTTGAGTTCCCCAATAAGGTCGCCAGAGATGCTTCCCTCCAAACGGAAGATTCACAGTCCTGCATCTCCAGCATGAGTCTATTAACTTGGAACTCCCCAGTAGAAGTCATCAGGAATTCCCCGGAGGTTTGGTATACAACCCAAGCTCCTTATTCCCCAGCAACAGCCAAGGAATTATTCTTCCCGGCAGCAGTCAAGATGCTTTTATCTTCAGCCATCTAGGATTCATCTATCCCCAGCAAGACAGCTCATCAGCTTACATGCGCATTCATTACATTCATATCATAAGCATTGATATAACACATATTGCGTCATACATTTCATGCAACATAATTTTGTGTTTAGCTAACATTTTGTCCTTTTCAGGATAAGAATAAAAGGCTATCATTAACAGTTTCAGATGCAGTTTTACACGGACTCATCATCAGGCAACCCTACACCGGTTCCTCCTCAAATTCCAAGACTTCTGAAAACAGTTTACGGGTTCTCCAAGTAACGGATGTTAACCTATCGCTTGTTCAGTTTCTTCTCCAGACTTCTGAAAACAGTCTATAGATTCTTCCCAACAACGGATGTTAATCTATCACTTGTTCAGATGCAACCTTTGAAAACAGTTTACGGACGCTTCCCAACAACGGATGCTGCTCTATTGCTTATTCAACTCCAAGATCTCTGAAAACAGTTCACGGGTTCTCCAAGTAACGGATGTTAACCTATCGCTTGTTCAGACTCTTCTCACCTTTGAAAACAGTTTACGGACGCTTCCCAACAACGGATGATGCTCTATTGCTTATTCAAATCCAAGACTTCTGAAAACAGTTTACGGGTTCTCCAAGTAACGGATGTTAACCTATCGCTTGTTCAGTTTCTTCTCCAGGCTTCTGAAAACAGTCTATGGATTCTTCCCAACAACGGATGTTAATCTATCACTTGTTCAGATGCAACTTTTGAAAACAGTTTACGGACGCTTCCCAATAACGGATGCTGCTCTATTGCTTATTCAACTTCAAGATTTCTGAAAACAGTTCACGGGTTCTCCAAGTACCGGATGTTAACCTATCACTTGTTCAGTTTCTTCGCAAGACTTTTGAAAACAGTTTACGGATTCCTCCCAACAACGGATGTCAATCTATTGCTTATTCAGACCCCCAGTTCAGAGATGGTCCAAAGCATGGACACCTTCCTGATATTCCTTTCCAGATGGCATCTTTAAGCCCATCCCCGACAAGTGTCCGTCACTCTTCCAGATGGCATCGTTAAGCCCATCTCCAAATGGCATCTTTAAGCCCATTCCCGCATCCATTACTTTGACGAGTGCAAATTTTCGGGCACTCTAGTGTCCAATCTCCTTTTACCCTCGAGTCACGAAAGGCAGGCTTGCCAATCTAACTCTTCGGATTCAAGAAGATTGAACAGGGGCAACTGTTGTACCCCAAAATTTGCCCTCCCATTTCTCATTGATTTCTCACCACAAAGCCCTTGAAGCTCAAGATCCAGTTAGGGTTTCATCTGCTCAAGACTTCTCCTTGCACTGTTGACCCAAATTAGGGTTTGTGTTTGCACAAAGATGTTTTGACCCAAAATGCCTAAGATGACTTTCTTGCTTCATATTGGACTCCCAAGTTTATCCTCATCAAGTTTCAAGTCTTGATTCCAAGTTTTGCCCAGTCAATTGGACAGTTGACCTAGAAATCAACTATATTGGGGAAAAAGTCAACGGTGGCCAATTGACACTCAAACCTCATGAAAATTGACCCACATCAACATTATGAACTCACATGGACCATTTTACCAAGTTTGGATCATAATTCCACAAGAAACTTGATCAGATCACCAAAAGGGCAAAATGGTCATTTTTAGGGTTTTGACTGCACAAAGGCAATTTTTGACTGTTTGACCTAGCCAATGGCAAACCAAGCTCACATATGGACTCAAGAACCCCATGGAATTATCTTGACATGCTCAACAAACTTAAAAGATCCCAAGTATACAAGATTGACAGTTGAATTTCCCAGTCAATTGATCAATTTTGACTGTATACTGAAAAGTCAAACTTTGACTTTTTGGTCAAAATCAAGAGTCAAGATTCATTTTTCATCAAAACATGCCAAATCATGAAACTTGTTCACCAAGAAATCACAAAATGCAAATTAGGGTTAGAAATGAGAATTTTTCATAACTTAGAATTTTTCTAAGTTATGAAAAACCCTAATTTTTTCCCAACTTTGCCCCACTTTCTCACCAAGATTCATTTGGATTCAAACAAAAGTCAAAACATGAAAGTTGTAGCTTGTTGCATAATCTACAACTTTTATTCACAAAGTTTTCCCAAATGAGGCTTGTATCTCAAGTTACAATTTTTTGAATAAGGGCAATAAACCATTCTTAACTTAGTGAAATTTTAACCTATTTTGACAAGGTTTTCTACCCAACATCAAGGCCATTTTCCATACACTTCCACTTGGAATTTCAATTTTCATTCCAAAGATGGATTGTAGTACACATTCCAAGCTTTCCAAAATGTCCAAGAACTCATCAAACAACCTCATAACTTGAGAGATTCGAATTTCACAATTTGGCAAAAACTCACTTTTGAATTGGTCAATTTACATGTCCATAACACTAGGCATTTTCAATCTCAGCTTGCATATCTTGATTACAGGTCCTTAAACCATCCAACACTCATAAATTTAATGCAAACTCTTTGTGCCAAGACCATGTTCTATGGATTCAAGCATTACATAGTAGATTAATCCCAAAATAGATAAAGCACTTTATCCATTTTTGAAAAAGCAAGCTTTATGTCCAATTGAAAATCCAAGAAGTACAGTTAAGATCTCTTTGGCACAAGTTTAGGGATTAATCACACTGATCAAGACTGAGTTATGCAGAATGTTATGGGGGCCTCTAGCTGCCTAAACACCAACTTGACCTTTTTTGCTTAAGTGTTAAGAAACATTGCATTGTTCAACACAACTTCAATATCAGCTTGCAAACCCTTAAACAAACTTGTAAAACACATTCAGGACATCCCAACTGAGCTAATATACGACCCTAACATCCCTCATACACTCCCATTCCCAGAATCACCTTCAAACTGCAAGAACAGGGCAAGGCCTGCAGTTTGAGTGCCATCTCTCATTCCCCTCAAGCTTTCTTGCCCAAACCAGTTCACACACCTTCCCTAGCATCAATGCAAGCTAACCAAGACCTGAAACACGATCTGTAATTCCTCTAACAAGTTCCACCATTTTCACTTTCTCATTTTGCAGTTGAAGTTCCACAGCTCGATTCAAGGTGTCTCAAGGCAAAGTAAACATTGGAACATCATCACCACACCTCAAGGAAGCTATACCAACCATTACCTTGCACTGAAAGCTTCCCCATTGCCAGATAGAACTTCAACTGAACAGGTATTTTGGTGAACTTCTAACTCTTAGTATAGGCATCATTAGCTCTAGGTTTGTGAATAAGAAATGTTCTACTCATGCCACTGAACCTGTACATACTTTTACTTTTCATTTCTTTTGCTTGAGCTGTGAGAATTTAAGGTTTGAAAATGGCAGAAAACTTAGGTCAGGATTTGGGAATGCCAAAATTCTCTCTCGTTTCTGAGAGTTATGAGGTGTTCTTTATATATTTGGAATCGTGATTCAATGCTTAACATTTTTTGTGTTGAAAGTTTGTGCAAAAGCTCAAAGAATCAGGACGTTTGAACTTGAGTACAGGCGCGCGTGTTTTGGAACATGTTTGGTCTGAAGGTTGAAGACAACAACTTTCTGGGCTGGGCCTGTTTGTTATTTCTTTTCACACCCTGTTTCCACTTTCATACCCCCCAAACCCATTTTGTGTATTTTTATGATTTTTTTATTTTTCCTTTTTCATTCTGACTCATTTATTTTTTCTTATCATATTAAAAACATAAAAAATATTTTTTGCATCATTTTTATATTTTTTAGGCATTTATTTGATTATATTGATATTTATATACAAATAAGTAAATAATATATTATTTAGAATAAATAGAGAAAAATAATGTAAACACATTTTATTTTCATTTTTATTTTGTTTTATCTCCTTAAAATATTTTATACAAAACATACTTTTTTATTTATAAATATTAATTATTATTATCTTATATATATGATATTTATTTAGTAAATAATAAAGATATATATATATATATATATATATATATATATATATATATATATATATATATATATATATATATATATATATATATATATATATATATATATATATATATATATATATATATATATATATAAAATACCAAAAATATACATATTTTTATTTTATTAATATTTAACACTAAAAATACATTTTTACAAATATACTTCATTTTCATTTTATTTTTTGTATATAAATAATAAATATTACATATATTAAATAATTAATACCCTTTTGATTAAAGTTAGGGTTTTGCCCTAAATAGGTAAATACTCCAAAAATAATACTTTTTATTTTATTTTATTTATTTGACATAAATAATACTTTTTTTTATGCATATAAAAACTTTTTTTGCATTTTTGCATATTTGTTTTATTTCTATTTAATTTATGCCTTTAATTATATTGTAAATATTCAAAGAAAATGATGTAATAGCTAGGTTTAATTTCTTGTCTAAATATCCCCCATTTGAACATTTGTACCCCCTCCCCATATTATTGTGTTGTAATAGTGTAGGAACTTTAATTTTTCGCACTTTAACGCTTTCTAAATATACCATGCTAGAATTAGGGTTTGTATGCAAATAAAAAGAACAAAATAGCTTGACCTAATTTCAAGATAAATAAGCATGAAATATGGACAACACATATCACACTTGTACCCCTTGGGTATTCCACTTTGTTGCCTTCAAATAATTAGGCCATATTGCATGTTAGGTTTCTTTGGGTAAAACAAACAATCAAACGATCATAGTCCCTCGATGACGCTTTTCGAAAAGTTGCCTAAAATGATCAAGTCCCTTTCAAAGAGAAATTGCCCAAAGACACTTAGCACTATTGCAATTATGGTCTAAACGATGACCCGCGCCCGCCCCTTTCACCTCCTAATACAAGATTGTCCACCAAATGCAATGGTGGAACAAAATTGTCAAAAGGTTTAAAACATAACAAAAATCTTTGAGAAACTTTAGGGTAGATAACTTTTAGGTACTTGTCAATTTGCAAAGAAAACACTTGCCTAATTTCAAACCACACCTCACAAACACTTTCAAAACAAACTTTCAAAAAACCTTGAAACATCTTTTCAAAAGACAAAACACCTTTTGTAAAACATTCGAGTAAATAATTGTTACAAGGGTAGCCTATACAAGGCATCTTTTCAAAACATTTTCAAAACCACACACCGAGCACCATTTCAAACAATTGAAAACCAAGGCAAGTTGATCTAAGCAAGTACCTAAGAGCCCATGGATAACCATGGATAGAAAGGGTGCTAATACCTTCCCTTTCTATAATATACTCCCCGAACCCAAGAAAAATCTCAAAGGTTTTTGCTGTGCTTTTTAAACCTTTCCTTAGGATAAAATAAAAAGTCGATGGCGACTCTTGCTCAACCGAA
Source organism: Vicia faba (assembly GCA_948472305.1). Classification (NCBI taxonomy): domain Eukaryota; kingdom Viridiplantae; phylum Streptophyta; class Magnoliopsida; order Fabales; family Fabaceae; genus Vicia; species Vicia faba. Next base: position 15,857 of record CATIWC010002327.1, on the reverse strand, counting down.
ACATTTGCGAAAACAAACGCAAAACCATAGTCAGTTCTCCCACCGTATCACACTATCTTTGGTTGCAAGTGGGTAAATAGTATTGGCATACGAATGGATAAGTCAGGATTTCTGCAAGTTGATCTTAATAGGGTGGGGTACGAAGATGAGCCTTTTATTCTAGCATCTCAAGCTAAACAAGTGTTCTATGTCACTGACCCGACGAGTACGAAATGGTCTATAGTGCTTTTATCTAACAAAGTGATTGATGATACCGGTGTAGATCAAGGTGATATTGATGTTGAGAATCAGTCATGTATTAGACGAAATGATCAAGATGAGAATATTATAAAGGATGAATCATATATTAGAAACGATCATGACGAGGGAATTTGGATCAATTTTGACATCCGCATTTCTAAGAAACAAGTAATTCACATTCCAACGAAGAAAAGAAAGAGATGTTAGTGAAAGAGGTAATATAGTAAAATGTTATATATTATGTCATTTTCAATAAATTTATATGCTCTTCTTTATTTGTCATTTGTTATATATTCAATTGATTATGGATTTTTATATTGGTTTTATGTTTTTCTTTATTACAGGTTAAATGGCTAGTAACGAGGATCGCCCACATGATGATGCTATTGATGATGGAGATCATGCGACCGTTACTGATCAGGAAGCGGAAATTAGACGGGGAATAATTGTTATGAAGAAAGTCATTTGTGATAGAGACCGAGGCATAAAATTAGACGCGCATTAGAGCCCAAAGTGGCCAACTAATTGAGCCTAACGATTCAACGGTGACAAGTTTTATTGGTGCACTTGTAAGGAATGAAGTTCCAATTACTTGTGATGATTGGAGAAAAATAGAGTTGAAAGAAGCTAAAGAAAAAATTTGGAGTGAGATACAGGTACCATATTTAATGAAGTTCCAATTTGTTTTTAATGACGATTATGTCTTTAAATTACTTGTACTAACGCACTCTGTGTATGTTTTTCATAGAAGTCTTTCAACAACATTGATGATACTAGAAGAACTTTTTGTCTCTGATTGGCCGGAAAACTACTAAGAGGGTTTAGGACTTTTTTAAATATCAAGTTTCTTAGGGATGCAGATAAAACTTTTGTTGATGCAGAGCTTCCATCTAAATATGCAAGTTTGGTTTCACCTAAAGAATGGGAAATGTTTAAAGCCAAAAGAGAAACCCATGAATTTCATAGTGTAAGTGAAACAAATTGACAAAGAGCATCAAGTCCCGTGTATCCATACAGAAAAGGGCGTATTGGATATGGACGCTTAGAACAGTCTATCATAAGTATCTATAAATTTAAATGATATACTTGTTCATCATGAATTATATTTGATCATATTATTTGGCTTTATGTGTAGTTAACAAAGGAGAATAGTTTTGAAACATCTCTTCTGACACATGTTTTGTGGAAGGAAGCCCGTGTGAGTAAGGATGGAGTTGTCAAAGAAGACGTTCAAAAAGTTTTTGAGAAATGTGTAAGTATAGAATTATTTCTTTAATTAAATCAAAAGTTTAGTAACATATAATTAAGACAAATTTTCAACATTCATATGAATTTCAGGAGACTCTATCTCAGTCTATATGTCCAGATGAAGACAATGATTGCATGAGCATACTTACTCGAGCATTAGATGTTCGTGAGTATTCTGGTCGGATGACGGGTAAGAGATTTGGAATCACTCAAAAATCCTTGAAGATGAAAACACAAAAGACTCTTAGCAATAAAAAACTGCAGGAAACCTTGGAACTACTACAAGCTGAAGTCCGTGAATTGAGAAGGGAAAAAGAATTAAGAGAGCGAGCTTCAGGTTTTAAAGCTACTAGTGACAAAGGTAGTACCATTTGTAATTTTCAACCGAATCTTCTAGAGGTATATATATATATATATATATATATATATATATATATATATATATATATATATATATATATATATATATATATATATATATATATATATATATATATATATATATATATATATATATATATATATATATATATATATATATATATATATATATATATATATATATATATATATATATATATATATATATATATATATATATATATATATATATATATATATATATATATATATATATATATATATATATATATATATCATTATGAAATTAAAGTAGCTTAATTCATTTAATTGAAATATATACACAATAACAATTTGAAATTTATTATTGGTTTTAGGGCATTTCACCTTGTCATCTCTACTTATCGGATGGTTGGCAAGGGAAAAGTGCATAACACTTTGGGAGAATTACTTCACACTAAACCGCTCCCTACTGGCTGTTTGAAAGTATCGATTGACATTACTTTGGAGAAGGATGCATTATTACCATATCCTGACGATGTTTCGGATGCCACACTTGTGGGAGAAGCAATCGGTGCGTTTGTTGCATGGCCATCAAGCCTCATTAGTATAGATGATGAGGTATGCTTAAAACCATATATATGAACCTTTGAGTAATCAAAGTTTTTACGCGCATTTTATGTACATTTGTTTTTACATGGCTATGTTAATTAGACTCCAACAAAATCTAAAGCAAAAGACAAGGGGATTCCGCGGAAAACCGAGTTAGTGACATCAATAAAAGAGGTACATCACAATTATATGATATTTATGCATGTAACTAATTAAATGTTAATTCGTGATCTTATACTTCACATGACTAATTATATGATCTTTAGATTCATGCAAAAGAGAATGAAGATGTTGGTAGGGGTAATAATCTTGAAATTAGCAACATTTCCACACAAAAAAAAGGTTGTTACTAAGAAGACCGCGGCTAAAAAAAACCTACTTCCAAGTTTAGGTCGTGCCTTGGCACATTTTTAGAAATGTCTGATATTCCAGAAGGAAATACCCGTCTTCTACCTATGGAGTTTGGTATTTTTGGTTTTGAATATTCTGAAACAATTGGTATGGAGGACTTTGATCAAGTTTTACAACATACGCAATTAAGCCTCGGTGTTGTTAATATATACATAAGGTATATTTGATCTACTTTGTCTAATTAATTGATCAATTCATTTACTCATTTCAAATATTAATGAGGTCTTTTATTTAAGGTTTTTGTATGAAAAATTGATGCGCCTGAGTGGAATGGAGCAAATATTCGCTTTCTTATCTCCTTACAGTACCAACTTAGGATTAATCATTCATAAACCAGATGAAGTCATGGCATATATACTCGAGCGCTTTATGGCTGACAAAGATACCGAAAAGTTGTTCTTTTTATCGCTTAATACCGGCAACAGGTTAGATTTTTATTCTAAATTCATCTATTATAATTTTTCATATTTTGACGTTGTGTAGAAAGTTTTCATCTCACATTTATTTAATCTTACAGTGGACATTGGTTGTTGTCGCGATTAATTCTATCAGAGAAGTTGTATATTATCTGGATTCTTTGCGCAATGATCCAAGTACATACCATGACATGAATAATATGGTTGATACGTATGTGAGATTGTTCTAAATATGCATTTATGTTTTATTAGCATTATACAAGTTTTTCGAGCACAAAGAGGTGTTCAAGTACCAAAGAGTAAAGCCAACAACATTACATGGATTATAGTGGAGGTATATTAATTAATTATCATAATTTTGATTATATTAATAGTGATGATACTTGATAAAACTTAGGCCTCTAATCACGTCTAATAGTGTTACATGCATGCAAATATGCCTTCTCCAAGGCTGTCACCTAGCTTGCGCCTACACTGCAACCCATGCCACCTCTTATTCGCCAACAGGGATGGCGACACCTTTCATTTTTGGACTCTTTCGCCAAGTCTAATGGCGCCTCCTTTCACGTCCAATAGTGTTACATGCATTTAGAGATGCCTTCTCCAAGGCTGTCACCTAGCCTGCGCCTACACTGCACCTACACTGCAACCTCTAAGGCACCTCACATCACATCCAATAGTGTTACATGTATGCAGAGATGCCTTCTCTAAGGATGGAAAGACTTTTCTCCAGAATGGTGTAATATGGGGCAGAGGCATCACCGACATGTCTTGCAATTCCCATTTTTCCTCAACCATGGTAATATGCGATACACAGATCAGTATTTATCTTGGTACAGGTCGATTAGTACCCTTGAAATGCACGTGTCTCATCCAAAGTATTTGGTTGACCCACGAACACAATGGGCACAACCCTCATTTCACCAACAACAAACCCAACACACATCAACCTCCCACCAATCCCCCCCAACAAAACAGAACCACAAACACCCAACCACAGTCACCACCACAATACAATTACACTCACATGCCCCATAACCAACCACAATCACCACCTCAGTACCAATACCCCCATATGCCTCACACCCAACCACAATTTCAATCACAATACCAATACACTCGCATACCCCACACACAATTTCAGTCTTCTGCATTTCCCAATATGGCCCCCTCAACATCCAACCTTAGCCCTAATCTGGGATTGTCCGAGGATTATGAACCAACCGACCCAACTTACCATCAACCACAACATCACCAAAGCACCCAACATCCTCAATACCAAAAACCTCAAGATCCATTTCCTTTCTACCCCCCGTACTCAGACGACCAGTGCTACAGACCAACCATGGAACCCCACCCACCACCAACACGACCAAACTTTGAGGGTATGGGTAACCGACTGTACCAAAGCGGATCTTCTAGATATGGAGATCTGACTGATTTCATGGATTCGAAACGCATTGACTTCAATGGGCCATCGAATCTGCCACAACAGGAAATGTGATGAAACCCAGCACGGGAAAGACGAGGACGGGGATACGGAACCTGGGTCATTACCGGGTTCCGGGGGACCACTGAATAATTTGTATTTTTTTATGTAATCGTTATGTGTGTAATCATATTTTGTAAATAAAAAGTCAATTTTGTTGATCCTATATCGAATACGTAACGCACCGCATTTAAAATAAAAAACGCGAAAATTTACCTCCCAATTGCACTAAGGCGCCATCTCACTTGACTTAGGGCAAGCCTTTAACACCTAGGCGTAAAGTGAGAAGGTTCCTCCCCTTTAAAATAAGGTGTAGGCGCCAAGTGGGATGACTCCTCCCTTGAGGAATTTTCTGAAACATGGTTATTTGCATAATTTTCTTCGAAACATGGTTATTTGCGAATTCTTTTTTAATACATGGTTATTCCAAAAAAAAAGTTCATATATATATGCATTTAGTAGAAGTTATTTTAAAATTAGAAAATGTGTTCATGCCATTTTAAAATATATCATGGAAAAGTGAGTGTATTTTCCTTCCTTTTTTTATTTATTTTTAGATTACACTAATACCAAATCGACTTATAGTGACATTAGGAGTCCATAAGAAAATAATTATAATTTTAATATACTACTACGGAAAAGTCACTTTATCATGGTTCAAAAAAGGATACCATCACAGCTGATTAATTGTGGTTACTACGCTAAAAAGGCCTTTAGACAGCGCACCTTAGACAGTGCTTTTATACAAAAGTGCTGTTATAAGTAAATTAAAAAATAAAACACGAAAACTATATACGAAAATGAGTAAAAGCGCTGCTAAAAGGCCGACCTTAGACATCACTTCTGAAAAGCGCTGCTAAAAGGGTTGCTTTAGAAAGCGTTGGTAAAGGACCACATTAGCCAGCGCTTTCTAAAGTCATATAAATTTTATAAAAAAAATATCTTAAAAGAATTGCTAAAAGGGGGGGACCTTAGGCAACGCTTCTGAATAGCGCTGCTAAAAGGGTTGCTTTAGAAAGACACTAAAAAAGCGCTGGTAAAGGACCATATTAGCCAGCGCTTTTTATAAGCGTTGTATAAAGTCTTATAAATTAAATATAAAAAAATCTTAAAAGCGCTGCTAAAAGGGGGACCTTAAACAGCGCTTATAAAAAGCGCGGCTAAAAGGGTTGCTTTAGAAAGCGCTTAAAAAAAGTGTTGGTAAAGGGCCATATTAGCCAGCACTTTTCATAAGCACTGTCTAAAGTCATATAAATTTTAAAAAAACTTAAAAGCGCTGCTAAAGACCCATATTAGCCAGCGCTTCTCAATAGCGTTGTCTAAAGTCATATAATTAGAATTATAAAATAGAATCCCTACAGAACTCGTTTCTATTCACGGACCTCAAGAACTCTTTTCTATTCACAAACTTCCACAACTCGTTTCTCTTCGTCCTTCCGTCGTTCCTCCGACCGCCTCCTTCCGCCGTTCCTCCGACCGCCCTCAATTCCGTCTTCCACCGTATCTCAAGGTAAGTTTCCCTTATTCTACTGTTGCTATGTTCCTGAAACCTAACTCGTAAATGAAAGGAGAAGTAAACAGCTAAATTGTAAATGGAAAATGCAAATTTGCACGCATTTTGTCGAGATTTTCATTGTTCCATTATTACTTGCACAAGCAATTTTATTAAGAATGTGAAAAAGTAGAATAAGCAAAACCATACAATGAAAGTAAGAAGAAAGGAGAAGAGAGTGTTGGTGCTTAAAATTTTTCATTTTGATTTAACAGGATAAATATTTGTAATTAGTTGATATTATAAAATTAATTTATACTGTACATTTTTTTAAACTCATTTTCATACAACAACAAAAGTTATATGTTTTTTATGTTTTCAATTATTATTACTCAGTCTTAACTTATATACACACACGTAATCTCTAATTATAAAGCTTTTGGAAAGAAAAAAATGTCTTTAAATGTAAATTTAAATGAATTATTTTATTAATTAGATATTGTTAAGCTACTAATATTTTGATTCGAAAGTACCACAATGAACAACAAAATCATCTTCTATTTTATTTTCATCGAGCATTCATAACTTGTTATAGTTGCTGCCCGGTTTTTGTTTAATCGAATAAATCATGTGTTGAAATCAATTTTTCATGTTCCGATTCTTAAATTGTGTAACAAAATGAGTTCTTTGATTTTATTTTCATTTGAGGATTGACATCGTGATTTTATTCTCAACTCTATGCATTTTCAATGTTAGTGTGCTTACTAAAAAGTTGGTTAAGACTTTTTTGTATTGTGTAGTTAGTCGAAGACCATCACCGATTCGAAGAACATCAAAGCAACATCATTCACTATCAGCATCAATAACCCCTCTTCTTTCTTTGGTAAGTCAAGTTCAAATTCAACATTGCTGACTCGTTTATTTATTTACTATCTGCTTCCTAAATTATAAAACATTCTATCTATATCAATTAAAAAGCACAATTAATTTTATATAGAAATAATTAATTTTAGTCTATATCGATCTAGAATTAATCCGATTAAATCTTACGAAATATTTCTAAAAGTTTGTATTAATATTCTTTTTGTGTTCGTGAAAGTGTTTTTCTTTATGTTCTTTTGAAATAGTTGCTGTGAATAATTATAGTGTTTTTGTTTACCTTAATTAGTAGTAATTCCATGGATAAAAAATGGATGATTGCCGATCGATTGTCAAAAGAGTACGAGAATGGGGTATTGGAATTCGTTAACTTTGCTGTTGAACACGTCAAAGACTCCAGTCGAATGAAATATCCTTGCTTGGGTTGTTGTTATATGGGTCGGGTTGACGTAGATGGATTGAAATTGCATTTACTGACGCGTGGGATTGATTGAAGTTATAAGTGTTGGGTATATCATGGTGAGAAAATTAACGAGAGTGTTGAACCGGGGGAGAAAAATAATACAACGACCTAGGCTCCATATGACAATGACACGGATACATAAGATTGTGATCGAGTCGAAGAGATTGTAAAAGAACTTGAAGAAGATCTTAAGGATTGTCCCAAAATGTTTGAGAGGTTGGTAAGCGATGCAGAGAAACTGTTGTATAAAGATTGCACTAAATTCATAAGACAGTCTGTAGTATTAAAGTTGTACAACTTAAAGGCGGACAATGGATGGTCAGATAAAAGTTTCACAGAGTTGTTAGCCCTTACGAGTGATATGCTTCCGGAGGATAATATTCTTCCTAATCGAACCTATGAGGCCAAAAAAATGTTCTGCTCTATTGGCATGAGCTATGATAAGATACATGCTTGTCCAAACGATTGTGTTTTGTTTCGAAACGAATATGCATCGTTAAATGAATGCCCTAAATGCGGTTTATCTCGATATAAGAAAAAATTGTCTCCAGCAAAAGTCTTATGGTATTTTCATATAATTCCTAGATTTAGGCGCATGTTTCGTAGTGAAATCGATGCAAGACACTTGACTTGGCATGCAGATGAAAGAATTATTGATGGAAAGTATCGATATCCGGCAGATTCACCACAGTGGTCGAAAATTGATGATGATTATCTTTATTTTGGAGAAGAAGTAAGAAACCTTCGCTTGGCATTATCTACTGATGGAATGAATCCACATGGTCTTCAAAGTATCTCACATACCACATGACCTGTGATTCTTATGATTTATAACCTACCTCCATGGCTATGTATGAAGCGTAAGTACATGATGTTATCAATGTTAATTTAAGGGCCTAATCAACCAGGGAATGACATAGACGTATATTTGACACCTTTGGTTGAAGATTTAAAGATTTTATGGGAGAACGGTGTGGAGGTTTATGATGAATATAGGAAAGAAAGTTTCAATTTGAAGGCGATGTTGTTTGGCACAATTAATAATTTTCCATTGACAATTACATATGCGGCCATTTAGTTTGAATCATGATTTTGAATTGGTCTTTATTTTTTTATTTTTTAAGTATTTGAGAAAAAATATATCATTTTTGAATTTCTAAAAAAGATATACTAGAACTACTATTACTTATCTTATTTATATTTAATCGGCTAATGTAGAAAATATATTGAAAAAGTATAAAAGAGAATAAAAAGAAGCAAAAACTATAAAGAAAATACAAAAATTGCTTTGTAATAATAAATTTTTCGTTTAATAATTTCTAAATATTATTTTAGAATATAAAATAAAAGATAAGATAGTAAGTTTTAGTGTATTTAAATACAATTAGCAATAAACTATAAGATAATAATGATAATAGATCTATGTTAATATATATATATATATATATATATATATATATATATATATATATATATATATATATATATATATATATATATATATATATGCATTATTATTTTTTAGTTTATATACATAAATGTTTCATAAATTTATATAGAGCAACACAAATTTTTAATAGCAGTTTAAAATTTGTAGTTAAATTTTACATATGATTTTTTTTTTACGAAATCCTCGTGAATCTTTTCTCTTTCACTTGAGTCAACACCACTACATCTAAAACAACAAAAACTAAATTTAAATCAAAATCATTAAATTTATCCAAAACAAAACCTTAACCACAAAATTAAAATTCTAACTTTATAAGATTAAACTAAGATATATGTGCATTTAATAGAAGTTATTTTAAAATTAGAAAATGTGTTCATGCCATTTTAAAATATATCATGGAAAAGTGAGTGTATTTTCCTTTTTTTTTTTTTTTTTTTAATTTCACTAATATCAAATCGACTTATAGTGACATTAGGAGTCTATAAGAAAATAATTATAATTTTAATACACTACTACGGAAAAGCCATTTTATCATGGTTGAAAAAAAGATATCATAGCTGACCAACTATGGTGAGATAAGATTTGATTGTATGTATGATACTTTCTATTACGATTGTGTGGCCGTTGTGATAAACTCTGTTGTGCGCTACATATCACAACGTTTAGATTAAATATCCATTATTATAAATATAGGTTCATGAGTTTGATATCCAGCTGCAACCAAATTTAAAGCGCTTTAAAAATTACATTTTACTACGGATTATTTGTCTGAAACATTGTGGTATATTTAAGAGTTTATTATAAAATATGAGATTGATTGTTTTTTCTGGCCTCTCATTAATCATATACAATAATTCAAATATATTTTTAAGATAATAATCTGAAAAATTAAATTATTCTTGAAAAATGACTTAAATGATCCAATATTTTTCGAATTGCATGCATATTGTAATTCATAATTTCCTCATGAACCGATAAAATTTGATTCAATTCTAAATTCCTCACAGTAATGTTGATGAATGGATGTTAGTGTAAATCTTTTACACAAAATTTGATTTCCTCATCTTTTCTAGTTTATTTTTCAAACATAAGATTTGTATGGAAAAACTCAGACTGGCCCCCATTTATCAATATTATTTTGAAGAATTTATGACATTGAATCAAATTCTATAGGCCAGAGAGGAAATTATGATTTACAAGATGAATGTAATTCGAAAAAACATTGAATCGTCAAAGTTGTTTTCAAAAATAATTTAATTTTTCTGATTATTACCTCAAAAATCTATTTAAATGAATGCACGTTCAATGAGTAGTTAGTGAAACAAGCAACCACATACGATATAACACATTCACTAATAAAAACATCAAATAATTAAGATAGATTTAGAGAACTTGATAACTAACCGTTCCTGAAAGATATGAAGAGTTGAAAACAAGTGTTCTTTAAGGAAATATGATATGAATTAAAGACTCATAATATTTTCGCAGCGAACACATGTTCGCAACAGTCTTAGATCCATGTTCACTGATAAGTATTTTCAGTTGTATCACTGATAAGTGAGAATTCATAACCACTTGCTAGCTGCACATGAAATGCCATTTATTAACAAATAACACAAACAACAAAAATAACATCAACAACAACATCAACAACAACATTACCAACAACGTCAACAACGAATTACAATCACTACAAGAAATATCATCTCCAACCACGTGATTATCATGTGGCTAAAAAAATCCAGTTGCGGCGTGATAATCACGTGGCAACATATTTTATTAATAAAATAAAGAAGCATGATGGTTGTCTGAGTTTTTTTTTTAAAAAAAATGTTTGCGACGTGGAATCACATCGCTAGTAAAAAAAATGTTGCGACGTGGTATTCACGTCGCAACATTTAAGAGGGAAAATCAAATTAATTCAGACTGACATGATCAGCTTTTGCAGGCATGTGAAGAAAGATAATATGACTGTTGCCATTGTTGCGACGTGAAAGTCACGTGGTAAAGTTGCGGCATGATTTTCACGTTGCTGAATGGTTTATATATTTAATTAAATCACGTTACACCAAGCAAAAGACAGTAGTATATTTTCAACAAACACAACTCTCCCTCTCTCTCTCTCTCTCATTCCATCCCAATCTCCATTAACCCTCTTCTTCTTCATAAAATCCAACTCAATCTCCATTATAAAACCTCTTCTTTTTCATAAAATCCAACTTCAATCTCCATTAATCCTTGTTTTTCAGGTTAATTTAATTTAATTTTGTCTCTATTTTGTTTACAAGTTTTTATTTATTGTATTATGTGATTGTAATTTATTTTAATTTTTCTTTGAATAGAAGAAGATTGATATAGTAGAAGTAGATTGCAAAAAAGTTGGACAAAAAGATTGAAGGAGTTAGAAGAGAAGAGATATTTGTTGGAAAAAAAATTTACATTTGATATATTTTCTGAATTTAGTTAGATTTTAGGTTGAATTTGGTTAAATTATAATATTGTAATTTTGATTAAATATAATTTTTAAAAATGAGAATATATATTATATAAGTACTTCTTGTTAAAAAACGAAAATATATATAAATAGATATTTATTAATAAACAAAAAATATATATTATGATAAGTTATATATCTTGATTTATTTAATTTATTTATTATAAAAAACAAAAAAAAAACAGAATAATATATAAATTTTATAAAACAGTTTTAATATTAATATATATTTTATTTAAAACAAATATAATATAATATTTTATGTATTGATTAAAAACATATATAAAAAAATATTTTTTTGTATTGAATAAAAACATATTTAAAAAACTGTTTTAATATGTATATATTTAGTAAAAACTGTTTAATGTTATTATTATAAAATCTGTTTTATAATTAAAAAAATATATATTTAATGTTATTATTTTAAAACTCAAACTCTTTTATAATTATGCATATATAAAAAACAGTATAATATTATAAAAAATAGTATAATATTATAAAAAATAATATATATTTGATGTTAATATATTTTTTTAAAACAAATATAATATTATATTTTATGTAGAATGTTAATAAAAATGGTTTTATAATTAAAAAAAATTATATAAAAACTGTATTATATGTTAATAAAAAAATATTTATATATCATATATATAGAATGTTAATAAAAACTGTTTTATAATTAAAAAAATTATATAAAAACTGTATTATATGTTAATAAAAAATGGTTTTATAATTAAAAAATATTATATAAAAAACTATATTATATGTCAATAAAACATTAATATAGTATACTCAGGGCCTTGCTTGTAGAATTTCTGACCCATAATCTTCAGTATATTCCTCCTCTAGGAAAATCGATTCATCCAGATGTGGATTTCTATATTTGGAGTCAAGTTGTTGGGGAAAAGGGGCCTAACAGGTGCTTTTTTGGTGGTGGATATTTGGCGGGCACCTTGAGGAGTGGAGATAGAACTCTATATCAGAGAGCTGCGGACGGTGAAGGGGGGTCACGTCAAACAAATTTTACACCAGATCAGTTAGAAACGGTAAGACAATTGGCTAGACGCGAGTCCGAAGAACGTGAGACCGCATTGAAGGCCCAAATAGAGGCGGCATTGAAGGTCCAAATGGAGGCAATGAGGGGTGAACATAATAGATAAATGGAGGCAATGGCGAAGAGGCAGGCTGATCGATATGGAGGAGCAAATGCGACAATTTATGCAAGCATTTGGTGGAAATCCCAACAATGGTGACAAAAATAATAACCACCAAAATAATGATGACTTTCTTCGCGACTTTTCCGATGACTCGAATGATCCTTCTGCTTAGTTTTATTTTTATTTTCTATTTAATTTTTTATTTGTGTACTAATATAAATTTATAATCATATTTTATATTTAAAAATATTAAATTTAAATTTTAGTTTATTAATTTTATTATATTAAGTATATTAATTAATATATTTTGATATATTTAGTTTTATTTTTGATAATTTGATTTATAATATTGAATTTAATAAATAAATTATAATATTTAATTTATAAATTTAATGAAATAGAAAATAATATTAATTATTAAATCAAAATTATTATATTTAAACAGAAAATACTTTTAAAAAAAAAGTTGCGACGTGTTTTCCACATCACAAATTAGTGACATGAAAAACACGCCGCAACACACAACGTAAAAGTGAATATAAAACCTGCTCTGACCTCTGCTCTGCTCTGACTGCCTTTGACCCCATAAAGTTTGTTGCGGCGTGAATTTCACGTGGCAACATTGTGACATATTTTCCACGTCGCAACAACATTGCCACGCGCTCTCCAACGACGTGTTTTTTCACGTGGCAAAAACAAAGTTGTGACATAATTTTAGTGTTAGCGACGTGGGAGTCACGTGGCAACACACAACTTATTTTGTAGTGAATATACAACAACATACATAATTTAAATAAAAAATATTGTCTCATTTAAACTCATAGCATTTACAATGTAAGGATGATAAAACTGAGTAGTCAGATGCAAACTCGTGTTAACAACAACATAAAACAACGTAAGTACCATATCAAACAAGAAGAAAATCGTATGAATATCATGTGAAGCATAACAACATACACGAAAACAGAAGATTAAGGAAGAATAAGAGTACATTTATCTATGAAGAACAAGATTGACAACTATATTTTAGAATATGAAATATAATGACGAAGAAGAAGAGAGAAAATGTATATTAAGGTTATGATGTGAGAAACAACGATATTGTCAAAAAGAGAGAGTTAAAATGGTTTTACAACAATATACAACAACAACATACAACAACGTGAATATGGTTTTACCTCAACAAAGTTGCATCATAATATTATTCACCTCAATAATTGGTGCAATCTTGTTGAGTAGTCTGATGAGCAACGAATAGAACTCTGTAACAGCCCAGGCAAGAACAAGTTCATGAATATCCCAATTTAATCTAAAATGAGTCATCTTACGCAACTCGGTTGTAGAATACCACAGCTGCAACCAAAAATATAATATAATATCGAGTAGTGACTCGAGATAACAAGTAAACTTGAATTATTAGAGACATCATCCTTCATTAGTTTAATACATATTCATATCAGCCCCAAACAAAAAGATTGTACATATTATATACATAATAATCCAGTACATCATATAGTCAATGCATAATGATATAACAAAATTTGCAAAAAGATTGTACATATTATATACATAATAATCCAGTACATCATATAGTCAATGCATAATGATATAACAAAATTTGCAAGAGTTTATCATAATTAATGATGCATCCTCTTAAGAGGAGCATACATTGGATAAAATAAAAGAAAATAGAAAAAAAGGGAAGTTCTACCATACCAGTCTCCAAATTGGATAATAAGGCTCTAGATCAAAATTTAAAACAAATACATAAAACAATGAATCAAACCGTTGATCAATGGAAGCACACCTAAGTTTCTATGATTATAATTAAAGCAAATAATGTTCACTTCCTAGTATATTAAAGTCACAATATTCTGATATAGCAATAATTTCAAATAATGAAAGATATCAAAATTTAACACAATATAATTCCAGAGAGTTATATTTAGCAAGCACAAGAACAAAATCATGGAACATAACATTATATATATATATATATATATATATATATATATATATATATATATATATATATATATATATATATATATATATATATATATATATATATATATATATATATATATATTTATATATATATATATATATATATATATATATATATTATATATATATATATATATATATATATATATATATATATATATATATATATATATATATATATTTATTATAGATGCGTTATTATTTTTTAGTTTATAACATGTCATAAATTTATATAGAGCAACACAAATTTTTAGTAGCAGTTTGAAAATTATAGTTAAATTTTACGTATGATTTTTTTCTTGTCACTAAAAAAATTTATTGAAATATGTGCATTTAGTAGAAGTTATTTTAAAATTAGAAAAAGTGTTCATACCATTTTAACATATATCATGGAAAAGGGAGTGTATTTTCCTTGTTTTTTTAATTAAAAATTTCATTAATACCAAATTGATTTATAGTGACATTAGGAGTCTACAAGAAAATAATTATAATTTTAATATACTATTACGGAAGTGTTATTTTATCATGATTGGAAAAAGAATACCACTACAGTAATTAACTGTGGTGAGGTAGCATCTAATTGTATGTACAATACTCTTCATTACGATTGTGCGGCCGTTGTGATATATTATGTTGTGTGTTACCTATCACAACGGTTAGATTAAATATCTGTTGTTATAAATATAAATTAATGAGTTTGATACTCAGCTGCAATCAAATTTAATGTGCTTTAAAAATTAAATTTTACTACGGGTTATTTGTCGGAACTGTTGTGATATATATAAAAGTTTATTATAAAAAATGAGATTGTTTGCTTTTCCTAGCCTCTCATTAATCATATACAACAATTCAAATATATTTTTAAGATAATAATCTGAAAAATTAAAATTATTCTTGAAAAATGACTTAAATAATCTAATATTTTTCGAATTGCATGCATATTGTAATTCATAATTTCCTCATGAACTGATAAAACTTGATTCCAATCCAAAATTCCTCACAATAATGTTAATGAATTGATGTCAGTCTAAACCTTTTACACAAAATTTGGTTTCCTCATCTTTTCTAGTTTATTTTTCAAATATCAAGATTTATGTGAAAGACTCATACTGACATCCATTTATCAATATTGTTTT
>CATIWC010002326.1:0-146392 GCA_948472305.1 Vicia faba | reverse complement strand
ACAATAAAAAATATTGTCAATAAAGAATATTTATAAAATATTTTAAAAATAATTTAAATTAAATATATTTAAATTAATTATGGATGACTTGGCATATAATAAGTGATAGATTATATGAATTTTATTTTTAATGATTTTATTTTATTAAAAAAAATTATAAAAAAATAAGTGAATTTTATTACGTTAATAAACTGTTTTAATTCCACCAAATTCAATTGGATTCAATTTTAACACTCATATTCCATATATTAGAAAATAACTTTAAAATTAAAATGAATAATGTCCATTAGAATAATATTTGTAAAAAGAAACTATTTAATAAATATTATATTAAAACCAAATATGATATATAAGAGAGAATATATTTCACCAAAGTGGTATTTGAGAACTTCAAATAACAATGTAGAGTACTTGTAAAAGTATTCATCTCTTAGACTTCATTGTGAACACATAATGAAACTGCTGTCAACCAATCTGGGTGGTTCTTGGAGATACTCTCAGATTCTGCCGCAACTGCTGTCAACCAATCTGGTAACTGTCAAGGAAGCTCCGAAGGTTGTAAACACAACCTCCCCAAAGTACAACCCCAACGCCCGCTGCGCTTATCACACTGATAGCCCGGGGCATTCTACTAATGATTGTTGGGCCCTAAGGAATAAGGTTCAGGACCTTATTGATGCTAAGGAAATACAGTTCGAGGCGCCGAAAGGCCCAATGTTGTGACTGCTCCCATGCCCCAGCATGGGGTGAATGCTGTGGAAGAAGACCCGTATGTAGCCTCTGTGGATGAGATTGTTACTTCGTTGTTGACTGTCAAGAGGAACCTGTTACTAGCCGGTTTATTTCCGGGATGTAGTAAAGGTTGCCTTCTTTGTGCTGTTTCACCTGCTGGTTGTCCTTTGCTGAAGTCAGGCGTCCAAAACCTGATGGATAGTAAAGAGATCTTGTTCAAAAAGATTGTTGTTCCTGCTGTCCTGTTGAAGAAGTTTCAATTGTCACTATTTTTAATAACCCTCCTAAGGCTCCCTCAAAGAAGCCTATCAAAATCATGTCTGTACAGAAGATTGCTTCCATCATCGTCACTGTTCCGGGGCCAGTCCCCTATAAATCTGACAAAGCTGTCCCGTGGCACTATGGGGCAGATGTTTATGTTCTGGGAGTAAAACAAGAGTTTGATACTAGTACCGGTGTCAGCAACATCACCGGGCCTGCCAAGGTTACTCGTAGTGGTAGGTTGTTCTCACCAGATATTGCGCCACCAACGATTCAGAGACCTCTTGTCATTACACCTGCCAGTATGCCTACTTCCCTTCCTGACCAAGTTCCTGTTTCTACCCCCTGCTGCTGAGTCATCTGACACTCGGGGCAAGGGGATTGCTACTGATGTGCCTGCCCGGACGGAGGCACCAAAGACCACCAATGTTGAAGCTTCCAAGCAAGAGATGGAAGAGATTCTCAAAATTATCAAGAAGAGTGATTTCAATGTAGTGGAGCAACTGGGGCACACCCCCTCTAAAATCTCTATGCTATCACTATTGCTGTGTTCGGAGGCCCATGCCAAGGCCTGATTTCCTTCCTGAAGATGGCCACGTGCCACAAGAAACGTCTGCTGATCAATTTACCGATTGTATGGCCAACTTGACTGCTGATAATGGGTTGGGTTTCTCTGACGTCGATCTGACTGCCAAGGGAAAGAACCATAAAGACGCCCTGCATGTCTCCATTGAATGCAGGGGCACTACTCTTGCCCGTGTGTTGGTAGACACTGGTTCTTTATTAAACGTATTGCCCAAGAAAGCTTTAGACAGGCTGGATTGTGAGGGTTTAGAGCTCAAGCCTAGTAACATTGTCGTCCGGGCCTTTGACGGGTCGAAGAGGATGATACATGGTGAAGTTGACATTCCAATCAGGGTTGGTTCTCAAGTTTTTGATTCTACTTTCTATGTAATGGACATTCGTCCATCCTATTCTTGTTTGTTGGGTCGTCCTTGGATCCACAAGGTTGGAGCTGTGACCTCCACATTACATCAGAAGCTTAAGTACCCGGTCAGAGGGAATATCGTAACAGTGCAGGGGGAAGAAGAATACATGGTCAGCCACCTCAACTCGTTCTGGTACGTAGAAATGGACGGGGAGTTCATTGAGACCCCCTTTAAACACTTTGAAGAGGTGCCTCAGACATTGGCAGCAGCAGAGACTGTGACTGAAGAAGATTCTCCTTTGAAGATGGCTTCCTTGAAGGATGCCCGGGCTGTGGTTGAGAAGGGTGAGTGTGCAAATTGGGGCCGACTTCCTGATTTCACTCCAAAAACTGACAAATTTGGCTTGGGTTTCACTGCAGAAGCTCAGAGGGTTGTTCGCAAGGCAAGGATTGGAAGACCTCCCGTATTCATCACCAACCCGGGAGTAAATGCTATTGAAGACGAAGCGGAAGAATCTGAGTTGGACAGCTGGATCTACCCGACGACCGACGGTGGACCAAGCAACTGGACGGCGAAAGATTTCATACCTATTACTTTTGTCACTCAGTAATGAACTCCTTTGTTTTGAATTTGTAACAAACAATAATTTGAAACTCTATGGCCCGGTGTCTTACTCGGGGCACCGTGGCTTCATTTGTAAGGGCTTATTATTTGTCACTTTCATATATCATGAATAAAAGCATTGGACGTTTTTCGCATTTCAAATCTTGCGCTCCCTTTCTTTCTTCATATATTGCAAAACAGCTATATTTACACACACTCACCTATACAGGTTCCAATCCACTCTGGATCTCACTGGTAACAACTCTGCTACTGCCAGTTATGACTTCGAAAATCCGATCAACTTAGCCGAAGACGAAGGTGAAGATGATTGCGAAGTGCCTGATGAGCTTGCAAGACTGTTACTCCAGGAAGAGAGGGCCATTCAGCCATATGAAGAGCCAGTGGAAACGGTAAATCTGGGTACTAAGACAGACAAAAAGGAAGTTAAGATTGGTGCCAATCTGGAGGCTAGTGTGAAACAACGGTTGATTCAGATGCTGCATGACTATGTGGAAATCTTTGCCTGGTCTTACGAAGACATGCCTGGGTTGGATACCGACATTGTGGTTCATCACTTGCCTACCAAGGAAGAATGCCCTCCGGTAAAACAGAAGGTCTGCCGTATGCGTCTAGAGATGTCCGAGAAAATCAAAGCTGAGGTTATGAAACAATTTGACGCCGGTTTTCTAGCAGTGACTTCTTACCCTCAGTGGGTTGCCAACGTGGTTCCAGTACCGAAGAAAGATGGTAAGGTCAGAATGTGTGTTGATTACAGGGATTTGAACATGGCGAGCCCCAAAGATGATTTCCCTCTACCTCATATCGACGTTCTGGTTGACAATACTGCTCAGAACAAGGTATTCTCCTTCATGGACAGCTTCTCCGGATATAATCAGATAAAGATGGCTCCTGAAGACATGGAGAAGACCACTTTTGTTACTCAGTGGGGCACCTTTTGCTACAAGGTCATGCCTTTTGGGTTGAAAAATGCTGGGGCAACCTACCAACATGCCATGGTTGCTTTATTTCATGACATGATCCACCATGAGATTGAAGTATATGTCGACGATATGATTGCAAGGTCTCAAACTGAAGAGGAACACCTTGACCATCTGCAGAAACTGTTTGACCGTCTGAAGTTGTACAAGCTGAGATTGAACCCAAATAAGTGCACCTTTGGGGTAAGATCTGGAAAACTACTAGGTTTCGTCGTGAGCGACAAAGGTATTCAAGTGGACCCTGCCAAGGTGAAAGCCATACAAGAGATGCCAGCTCCTAAGACAGAAAAAGAAGTCAGAGGCTTTCTAGGACGGCTGAACTATATTGCCTGATTCATCTCACATCTAACTGCTACCTGTGAACCAATCTTCAAGCTACTGAAGAAAGATCAAGTAGTACGTTGGAACAATGAATGTCAGGCCGCTTTCGACAGAATCAAAGAGTATCTCCAAGAACCACCCATTCTTATGCCACCGGTTGAAGGGAGACCTCTGATCTTATACTTGACAGTACTGGACAACTCAATGGGGTGTGTGCTGGGGCAGCATGACGAGTCTGGCCGAAAATAGCACGCCATTTATTACCTTAGCAAAAAGTTTACCGACTGTGAAACTCGATACTCACTGCTCGAGAAAACTTGTTGCGCTTTGGTATGGGCTGCTCACCGGCTGAGACAGTATATGTTGACTCACACTACTCTGTTGATCTCAAAAATGGATCCAATCAAGTACATCTTCGAAAATCCTACCTTGTCCGGAAGAATAGCAAGATGGCAGATGATCTTGACAGAATACGATATCCAGTACACGACTCAGAAAGCAATCAAGGGAAGTGTATTGGCAGACCATTTGGCACACCAGGCAGTGGATGACTACCAGTCGATGAACTTTGAATTTCCAGACGAGAATATCATGGTAGTGACTGATTGTGAAGTACCTGGACCGGATGAAGGACCTGAGGAAGGATCCCGATGGTCTATGCACTTTGACGGAGCCTCAAACGCTTTGGGTAACGGTATTGGCGCCGTGGTCATATCCCCTAAAGGCACTCATACTCCACTCACTGCCCGACTATGTTTCAACTGCACCAACAACATGGCAGAGTATGAGGCATGTATCATGGGTCTTCGAGCTGCAATTGACCTAAGGATCAAGTTTCTGAGTGTCTTTGGAGATTCCGCTCTCGTGATCAATCAGATCAAAGGCGAGTGGGATACGAAACACCCAAATCTTATTCCTTACAAAGAGTGTGTGTTGACATTGATCCCCCACTTCGAGGAGATAACTTTTGAACACTTCCCAAGAGAGGAGAATCAGTTAGCGAACGCGTTGGCCACAATGTCTTCCATGTTCAAAGTCAAATGGGATAACGAGGCTCCCCGTATCATTATCTGGAAGTTGGATGAACCTGCACATTGCTGCGATCTTGAGGCTGAAGAGGTAACTGAAAAACCTTGGTATCATGAAGTAAAGAGGTACCTGGAAGCTCAAGAATACCCCGAGGGTGCATCTGTCAACGACAAGAAGTTTCTGAGAAGGTTCGCGGCAAAGTTCTTCCTCAGCAACGACATTTTGTACAAGCGAAACCATGATTCAACCTTACTGCGTTGTGTGGATAAGACTGAAGCAGAAAAGATCATGGCAGAACTACATGAGGGTACCTTCGGAACACATTCCAGTGGACACACCATGGCAAAGAAAATCCTTCGGGCAGGATATTACGGGTCCACAATGGAAGCTGACTGTTACCAACATTCTCGGACATGTCACAAATGCCAGATCTATGCTGATAAGGTGCATGTTCCTCCAGTTACCCTGAACATCCTGACAGCACTTTGGCCTTTTGCAATGTGGGGCATTGATATGATCGGCGAGATCAGACCTACGGCATCCAACGGGCATCGCTTCATCTTGGTAGCGATTGATTACTTCACAAAGTGGGTTGAAGCAGCTTCATATGCTACCGTAACCAAGAACGTCGTGGCACGGTTCATTCGGCATAACCTGATCTGTCGATACGGTGTACCAGAGAGGATCATTACGGACAATGGTACCAATCTAATAACAAGATGATCAATGAGCTCTGCGAGCAATTCAAAATACAGCACCACAACTCTTCTCCCTACCGGCCGAAGATGAATGGGGCTGTAGAAGCGGCAAATAAGAATATCAAGAAGATTGTGCAGAAGATGACAGTGACCTACAAAGATTGGCACGAGATATTACCGTTTGCTCATCATGGGTACCGCACCTCAGCACGGACGTCAACCGGGGAAACACCCTTTTCCTTGGTCTATGGCATGGAGGCAGTCTTGCCTATTGAAGTCCAGATACCCTCTCTCCGGATAATGAAGGATGCAGGTTTGAACGAAGACGACTGGATCCAGACTCGGCTTGATCAATTAAACCTAATCGACGAAAAGAGGCTCACCGCTATTTGTCATGGTCAAACGTACCAAAAACGGATGATCAGGGCATTTAACAAGAAAGTCAGACGACAAGAGTATCAAGTCGGAGACCTGGTAATCAAGCGCATCATTCTTCCTCAAAGTGATCCCAGGGGAAAATGGACCCCTACGTACGAAGGACCATTTGTGGTTAAACATATCTTCTCAGGAGGAGCTATGATTCTAACGACCATGGATGGTGACGACCTTCCTCACCCCGCCAATGCAGACATAGTAAAAAGATACTACGCATGAACTAAAGACCCGCTAGGTTGACACACCTAGGCAAAAATAAGGGCTTCCCGGCGAACCAAAAGGGGTTCAGGCAAAAATAAGGGATGAAATGAAAAAAAATCTGTACACCCGGCAAGTCGAAAACCTGAAAAGGCGGCTTGGGCAAAAATGGGTATCCCGATGGATTGAAAACCCGAAAGGGTGGTCCAGGAAAAAATTAGGGATAAGCGTAATACTATGTCTCATTGGATCACCTTGCATCCAGAATCCGGTATCAACTATCAAGTTCAGACGGCGTCAATCAATTAGCTTCATCTTCAACTGAGCAGCAAAGTGATGAGACGCTTGAAGACATAAAGGCGATAGCAGAGTTGGAACCCAGTGGGATTTTTCACACAGCTGTTTTGTTTTCTTTGTACAAATTGTATAAGACTCTATTTTGTTCGGCGATGTTCTCTTACTAGGACGTCAGCCTCTTGTACATAAACGCCTATTTACAGGCAAATTCAAAAATCAATACAAATTCACTTTTCCAGACAAATTGCCAATTATTTTTCCTTTTTCTGTTTTGTCTTGCAAAGAACGTCCAATGTTCATTTTTGATATATGCATTTGACATTAATTGCTAACTCATAAATATTTGCATGCGAAACAAAGGACTAATTACAGGTGACATCAGAAACAGGGGCAATAATGAGTTGTTTGAACGATCTAGTTGCTCTGTCCACCAAGGTACAAGGTAGGTTCGGCTGAAGAATGTAACCGGAATACCTTCACTCCCCGTAGAGTAAGACCGGAATCAACAATACTCTCCCCGAGCAGAGTTGGTCTCCCATCAGCCCTAACAAGGCACAATATCTCCAGCAAGTCAGCAGCACTCTCCCCAAGCAGAGTTAGTCTACTGTCAGCCTTAAGGAAGTTGGGCATCCCCAGAAAATATCAATATTCCCCAGCGGAGTATACAGATGTTACTAAGCAAGCATACCCGGCAGTCTTGATCTAAGATTGTTCCCCGGCGGAATACTAGACACTCCAGTGGAGCCACTTCCCTAGTACAGTTCAAAAGTTTCCCCAGGAGAGTTGAATCAATCTCCCCAGTAGACTCTGGAAGCTTACCCCCAGTAGACTCTGGAAGCTTACCCCTAGTAGATTCTGGAAGCTTATCCCCCATAGAGCACGAATGCATCTCCTCGGCTTTATTCAAAAGTTATTCCCCACTAGAGCTTATAACTGGGTTATCCTCAGCTAATTACCACGGAAAGATCGTCCTCGGCGAAGTTCTTCCTATCCCTCAGCGGAGTTCATCAATTTCTCCAACGGAACTTATTCAATGGAATCCCCAGCGGAGTTATCATCAAAACCTCAGCGAAGCATCTCTTCCCCATAAATTATTCCCCGCAGAGTAATCTCTCCAACAAGTTTATTCCTCAACGGAGTCATCTTCTCCTACCGGTTTATTCTTGCAACCATCCTCCCAGCGGAAACGAAGAACTCTATTCTTCAAACATTAGCCTAGGATTCAACAAGCACCCGGCACTCGTCAAGGATTTATTTTCCCAGACGAAAATACATTCATAAACATCACATCTTCATACATAATGCATGCATATACGCATCACATCACACGATCTCATTTATTTTTTAGAACATCTTAAAATCATGCAGTTCATGCATCATGACATTGCATACAACTGATGTTTTGCCTTTTCAGGGAAAAGGTCAATCCAAAGGTGATTACTATCAACTGTCGCAATTCCATATTCGATTCCTGTATCTAGCCAGGGCATATCTGTGAGTAACTGATTTTAGATTCGACACCTGTATCCAGCCAGGGCATGTCTGCATGAAGAGTTTAGATATTCGATTCATGTATCCAACCAGGGCATATCTGTAGACGACCAATTCCAGATTTGATTCTTGTATCTAGCCAGGGCATATCTGTGAGTAACTGATTGTAGATTCGACACCTGTATCCAGCCAGGGCATGTTTGCATGAAGAGTTTAGAGATTCGATTCCGGTATCCAGCCAAGGCATATCTGTAGACGACCAATTCCATATTCGATTCCTGTATCTAGCCAGGGTATATCTGTGAGTAACTGATTGTAGATTCGACACTTGTATCCAGCCAGGGCATGTCTACATGAAGAGTTTAGAGATTCGATTCCTGTATCCAGCCAGGGCATATCTGTAAAAGACCAATTCCAGATTCGATTCCTGTATCTAGCCAGGGCATATCTGTGAGTAACTGATTATAGATTTGACACCTGTATCCAGCCAGGGCATGTCTGCATGAAGAGTTTAGAGATTAGATTCCTGTATCCAGCCAGGGCATGTCTATAGATGACCAATTCCAGATTCGATTCCTGTATCTAGCCAGGGCATATCTGTGAGTAACTGATTGTAGATTCGACACCTGTATCCAGCCAGGGCATGTCTGCATGAAGAGTTTAGAGATTCGATTCATGTATCCAACCAGGGCATATCTGTAGACGACCAATTCCAGATTCGATTCCTATATCTAGCCAGGGCATATTTGTGAGTAACTGATTGTAGATTCGACACATGTATCCAGCCAGGGCACGTCTGCATGAAGAGTTTAGAGATTCGATACTTGTATCCAGCCAGGGCATATCTGTAGACGACCAATTCCAGATCCGATTCCTGTATCTAGCCAGGGCATATCTGTGAAGATTGATTGTAGATTCGACACCTGTATCCAGCCAGGGCATATCTGCATGAAGAGTTTGAAGATCAACCCCTGTAACAGGCCAGGTAATTATCTTTCTTTCTCAGGTACGCAAGTTCTCGCTAAGGAATCTCTTACGCGATCGACACACATTTCCAACTGGCATCTATAAGCCCATACCCGACGAGGTTCCGTCACATCTCCAGATGGCATCTATAAGCCCATCCTCCTATCCACCATCTCTCCAAATGGCATCTGTAAGCCCATTCACTCCATCACAATTGCTGATATTCTACTATGTGAGTGCAAATTTCTGGGCACTCTAGTGTTCAATCATCTTCCACCTTCGGATCACGAAAGGCACGCAAGCCAATCTACATCCTCAGGTCTAAGAAGATTGAACAGGGGAAACTGTTGTACCCCAAAATTTTCCCTCCCATATTCTTCAAAGTTTTGACAAGCATCATCTCAATTTGCTCAAGTCTACTCAAGGGTTGCACAGTCAACCATCCTCCTAAGCCAATCAAAATTAGGGTTTTGGTTCCTTCAAGGAAGTTGAGGTTTTCAAGGGCTCAATCAAGTCGCATGTGCCCATATACATTGTCAAGCATCTACATGCCAAGTTTCAAGGCTCACAGGGTCAAGTTGCACAGTCAAAAGCCCTAGTTGCTCCACAACCAACTGCAGGGGTAAAATGGTCATTTGGCAGTCAAAAGTCAAAAAATTTGGTCAACATCTTATTTTGAAGCCACTATCATCATTTGATCAAGTCTTGATCATGATTCCACAAGAATGGCTCAAAAATCATCAAGGTGCAAAAGTTTCCATTTTTGGATAGCTGAAAAGTCAATTGTAACTTGACCAAGGCATAACTTTTTCATGGTTCATCATAAAAATCCTATTCAATTCTCATTTTGAAGGGGAGGAAATTTCCTACAACTCATCTTCACATTCCAAGTCCAAGAAATGCTCTCACAAAAAGTTATCAATTTCAACATTATAGGTCATTTTCAAAAGTCAACAAAAAGGCATTTTAAGTCAAAGACCATAACTTGAGATTGGTAAATCAAAATGACATGGGACCAAAGGCATTGGTTAGATGACTTCAAGACCTTTCCAAAATGTCCAAGAACATGTTCATATGATCAAAATTGAGCAAGATATGCATTGGAGAAGTTGGGAAATTTTTTAGAAATGGCAAAAGTCAACTATCCTTAAAACTTCAATTTCTGACAAAAGGGCCCACTTTCTTCCACTTGATTCAGCCTTGTCATGCCATACACGTGTCCCATGATTAATTTCAAGATCAAACATTTATTTTTTTCATTTTATTTAATTTTTATTGATTTAATTCATTTTAAATCCATAATAATTCAAATAAAATCAAAAAAATTAATGGAATAGTATCTTGTGGTTTGAATAGCTTTCATGTATCAGTTGCCAGCTACCAAATTCGTGCTAGGGTCATTTTGAGCATAAAATTCAAGTTTTGCTTCAAAGATGGAATGTTCTTTAATGGTGGTAAACCAAAATCTCAAGGCTTGATTGCACAAGATACAAGCTCATAATGTGACCTAATTTCATTCAGATATACATATGCAAGCCTTCCCAACCTCATTCACGACCTGAACATTGCACAAGCGGCCAAACCACATTCAAAAAAATCAAGAAAAAGTTGAAAATTGAAATCAGCCTTCCAGCACAATTAGAAGCCTTTTCTTGATTCAAACACGTTGCTGGGACACTCAGGAACCTATTGCAATCACAAACAAGCCTTAACACTCAAAGAATCGTTCTACACAGTCATACGGTTTACCACTTTTTTTCAAAATCATAATCATCGATTCATGCATTTTTAACATCTTTTATTGATTGTGTTGTGTTTATAGGACTCATACGAAGCTATTAGTGTGATTGAATTGCATTATGGCGCCAAGAATTGCAAAACACCATTGTTGAATTCTAGGGTTTCAGAGCTCTCAGATTGGGGCTTTACAGCATAAGTAAAATTGGAACCTCCCATGCCCATGGTTGAAATCGTGTGAACGTGACGAACACAATAGACACCTCGCGCCATATTTATGTAGCCTGGATTTCTATTCGCTATTATTGGAAGTTTTGCTTTGTGGGGGTTAAAAACCCCCGCTAATTGTTTATCTTTTGTAGGGAAACAAGGAAGAAGATAATAGGTGTACACACGTGATTGGTTGGATTCAAAGTGAAGCGCGCGTTTTTATTTTATTTCTAGGATATTGCCTTTATTCCATATAATATTATTTTCTTATTGTTATATCAATTGAGGCAGTTGGTGTAGTGACAGAGCACACAAACATTGAGCGCTGGGACCTGGGTTTGATTCCCAGGTCCCCCAATTTCCTTGTTTCTATTTTTTCCCAAATAATCATGTGTAGGCGCTGAAGAGCATTCCACCATGGACTCTCACAAATCAAGGCGCCAAGTGTCTCAAAAGTCAGATCTGAAGGCCAAGAGAGGATAACCACCATGATCCTCAGTCAAAGCTTGTGCATCTGATTACAAAAGTCAAACGTGGCTGAAAGCTTGGTGGGCCTGAAATTGCTGCCTAACACCTCCAATCTGGCCCAAACCCCCCTTGGTTCATTCTTTTTCTTTTTGTTTTATATTTTCTAATTTAGTTATTAATTATTTTTTTAATTATCATTATTACCACCAAAATTAACATAATTAATATTTTTCATAAAAAATCAAAAAAACTAATATTATTATTATTTATTAATTTCATATTATTTTTTGTAAATAAATTATAATTAATTAATTAGTTTAAATAGGCAACTTTGATCTTTTTCTTAATAACTAAAATAAATTTAGAACTAGGTTTTTTCTTCTTTTAATTTTAATTCCTTTTGTTTTATTTTCATTAAAAACATAAAAATGCAAAAACATTTTTTTAATTAATTAATTAGTAATTAGGTTTAAATTTCATTAATTGCAAAAAAAGACAAAAATTCAATTCTTTCTCAAAAGGGTCAAAACCCTTAGGACGTCCCGATTCATTCTTTCGCGCGCAGTTTATTTTATTTCATTATATTTATGTATCTGCTCCGGAAATGTAATAGTTAATTAGGTTTTATCGCTTTCTTTTACTTTTCTCGCAATTTATTTCCAAACGGGTTTTTGTTTTTGGCGATGTATAGACCCGCGCCATGTAATAGCTAGATTTACCTTTCCGCATTTTATTTTCCGCACTCCTAACTGTTAATATGCATGAAAGACTGTATGACGAATAAAACCAATCCGTAGCTCACAAATAACATGTTCAAAGATAAACATAAACTGAAATTGAACACACATGCACATGCCACCCCTAGGGTACGCCTCACTGGTTACCTTGAACGTGGTCATCAAGTATAGGGTGTCTTAGAGGTCGCCCTTTTGTCTAAAGATCCAGTTGCCTCGAAATGGTTGCCTCGGATAAAAGGATCTAGGACATTAGGGTTACCACTAAGGTGTCCTACCATTGCTTCGGTGACCACATTGTCCCTTAATCGAATTGACCCGAATACCTTCAACGATGGTGCTACCTACCTCTCAATGGTGGGATAGCACTATCTAATGGACTCTTACACAGCTTAATTCCTTAGAGTAGGTAGATTTCTCTTAAGTACTTGCTCTTTTCAAAACAAACAAAAACATCCTTTCGCACCTACACCTTCAAAAGTTTTCAAACAAATATTTCATACACTCTTGAGGACAGATACAAGAGTTACTTAGAAATTTTTCAAACGAAACTTTTTCAAAACCCACACACACTTGAAAAGCAAACAAATTTTGAAAACATAAGAGCAAGTACCTAAGAGCTCGTGGATAACCATGGATAGAAAGGGTGCTAACACCTTCCCTTTCTATAAATCTACCTCCCGAACCGAGAAACATTCTCGAATAAGGAATTTTGCTGTGCTTTTGTCCTTTCCATGTTGGAGAACATAAAAGACGGTGGCGACTCTTGCTTACCGTGACATTTCGCGAAACCAGCTAAAAACACTCATTTCTATTTCCACTGATCACATAGGGTTCCGTAGAATTGTCCCTATTGTGTCGAATTGTAGGTTGAAAACCATTAGGGTGTCAGATGATAAAAAGGAATGATGAAATAATGTTGTTTAATGTATAATGGAGCAAAATGGATGTGTTTTGGTGTTTCTCATGTTGCAATTCGTATGGGTATGTTTGGAATTGGTTTAGAATGAATAAATGCTGTCAAAAGTGCAGAATTTGACTCTGCAGGTCGTGGGAACCGGTTCCCAGTGGGGAGGAACCGGGTTCCACTGTGTGAATTTATAAAAACTAGCAAAAATGCACGTAGGAACCGGTTCCTGTATAGGTAGGAACCGGGTTCCCATACATTTTTCCAGAAGCGTGATTTTTGAACTTCGCAGGAACCGGTTCCTGCATATGTAGGAACCGGGTTCTGCTGTAACTTTTGAAAAATATTAAACTTTGAAAATTCATAACTTTCAAACCGTAAGTCCGTTTTGAGTGCCGTTTTGGACGTTATTTCTTAAATTTAATGCTCTATTTTATAAAATGAAAAGATTTCCTAAAACCTGAAATTATTTTGAAAATGAGTCAAATCCCAGAATAAGTGATTATTGGCTAAGCACATGGGTGTGTATGTAGCAGTGAACCTGTGATGGATGGATGTATTAGTATTGTGTGAATGAAAGGCATGTTTATGTTGCTAATGATGGTGTGCATGATCGTTGAGATATCATGTTTTTGGTTTTGGTTCAGTTATGATAAATTGATGTATTTCATAGACTGATTTGATGTTGCATGCTAGTGATGTGCGTGCATATGCATTGTTTTGGTGAAGTTAATTCCCATTGTGTGGAATTTGACTTGTATTGCCGTTAACCGATACCCGGGTGATGATGGGTGGTTAGGCTGGATTCGTGTCCGGGTGTTTATGGACGAATTGATGGTTGCTGTATCCGGTTGATGATGGATCAGTGTTGGGTGACTTGGTCACGTGTTGGTACCACATGCATTGTGTCTGCATTTGTGTTTGCATGGAATTGTAACATGTTAGGATGTCTTCCAGTGTTACAATTCTTTGGTTGATTATTGATTTTTGCATAATGACTTGTATGATTGGAACTGCGTGTTGAATCTGAATTTATGCTAAAATGGGTGAAATAATATGCTTGTGATATAATGTTGATTGAGAAGCTTATAATGCATGTTAATTATGAGAAATCTCACCCTTACTTTAACAATTTCAGATTAAAGTTAGCAGCTCAGGAGTTGGTGAGGATGGCTCTAGAGCTATGTTACTTTAAGTCCGCGTGTCAGTGTCGTGCTCTAATAGGTTGTAACACTGGGGAACGTTTAGTTGAGGAATTAGTTATTATTCAATTGTTTCTTTGAATTTCATTGGGAATAATTATGTTTTGGTTTATTCCGTTTTGGTTATGGTATTTTTCCGCTGTGTAAGACATGGTCTTAAGTTGATTGAATCATTTGAATAATGACCCTCAGTGTAGCATGACTACTGTTTTATTGGAAGTTTTATTTATTTCATAATTGTGACATCCCTTGTTCTGTGTTAACTCTGATGGAATATGTCTTTAATCATTGATATAATTAATATTATTCGGGGTATTTTAGAAGGGGTGTTACAATAGTGGTATCAGAGCATAGTCGGTCTTGTCTTGTGTCGTTATCCCTTTTGTATGCGACTAGTGTAAGATGACACTGTCGATACTTGTGTGCTGATGAGGTTGTAATGTTACAGAACAATGGTCGGAAGAGGTAACGGAAGAAACGACGATGCTATTGCTGAAGCATTGGGAATGTTGGCTGGAGTACTCGGAGGGAACCAACAGGGAGCTATGATTGGTGCTGACCGACAATTAGGGAATTTTCAGAGGAATAATCCTCTGTTGTTCAAGGGTGCACATGATCTCGAAGGTGCTCAGAAGTGGTTGAAGGAGATCGAGAGGATCTTCAGAGTAATTGACTGTGCTGAAGGGCTGAAGGTGAGATACAGAACTCACATGTTAGCAGAGGAAGCTGATGACTGGTGGGTTGCTACCAGAACTGAAATGGAAGAAGATGGTATTGCATTGACTTGGGCTGTGTTCAGGAGGGCTTTTCTGAGGAGGTACTTCCCTGAGGACATCAGAGGCAAGAAGGAGATTGAGTTTCTGGAACTCAAGCAGGGTAACAAGACTGTTAGTGAGTATGCTTCAAAGTTTACTGAGTTAGCGAAGTATTATGCTCATTATACTAACGATGCAGATGGAGAATTTTCCAAATGTATCAAGTTTGAGAATGGTCTTCGTGATGAGATTAAGCAGGGTATTCGGTATCAGCGTATCCGAAGATTTCCTGATTTGGTTGACTGTAGTAGGATTTTAGAGGAGGATCTTGCTAGCACTAAGTCGAATGCTCGAGGGTATATTGATAGGAAGGGTAAGCAACAAATGGATCGTGGTAAGCCTTATGATAAAAGTAATCAGAGACCCGGTGGTTGGAAGAAGTTTGGTGGAGGAGATTCTAGTTCTTCCATTAAGTGCTACAAGTGTGGTGAGACAGGACATCATATGGTGGATTGCAAAAGTAATGATAAGAAGTGTTTCAAGTGTGAGAAACTCGGCCATGTGGCCAATGATTGCAGAGTAAGAGTGGTGACTTGTTACAACTGTGGTGAAGAAGGTCATACTCGTCCTCAGTGTACAAAACCCAAGAAGGAGCAAGCTGGTGGTAAAGTGTTTGCATTGTTTGGGTCAGAGACTAAGCCAGATGATCGGCTGATTAAAGGTACATGTTTTATTAATGACATACCTTTGATTGCGATTATTGATACTGGAGCTACGCATTCTTTTATTGCTTTGGATTATGCTAAAAGATTGAATTTGGAAATTTCTAATATGGATGGAAGTATGGTTATTGATACTCCTGCGTCGGGTTCAGTGACTACTTCGTATGTTTGTAGGAATTGTCCTATTGTGATTTTTGGTAGGGGTTTCCGTATGGATTTAGTGTGCCTACCGTTAGAGCAACTTGATATCATCCTTGGAATGAACTGGTTGGAATTCAACCAGGTTCATATCAACTGTTTTGCGAAGACGGTTATTTTTCCTGAAGAGGTTGGTGTCGAAGATATGACTATGTCGGTTCAACAGAAGAACCTAGCTGTGAAAGATGGTGTTATGGTATTTATGTTGTATTCTGCAATAGAAGCGGAGGGAAAAGCAAAGAGTGATGGATTGCCAGTGGTGAATAAATTTCCAGAGGTGTTTCCGGAAGACGTTAGTGAATTTCCACCTGAGAGGGAGGTAGAATTTACTATAGATTTGATTCTTGGAACTAGTCCGGTGTCGATGGCACCTTACCGTATGTCGGCATCTGAATTAGCGGAGTTAAAGAAACAGTTGGAGGAGTTACTTGAGAAGAAGTTTATTCGTCCGAGTGTTTCGCCGTGGGGTGCTCCAATGTTGTTGGTTAAGAAAAAAGAAGGTTCAATGAGATTATGTGTTGATTATAGACAGCTGAATAAAGTTACAATCAAGAATCGGTATCCTTTGCCGAGGATCGATGATTTGATGGATCAACTAGTTGGAGCTTGTGTATTTAGTAAGATTGATCTGAGATCTGGATATCATCAGATTCGTGTGAAGTCGGAAGATATTCAGAAAACTGCATTTAGAACGAGGTATGGACATTACGAGTATTCTGTTATGCCGTTTGGAGTTACTAATGCACCTGGTGTTTTCATGGAGTATATGAACAGGATATTTCATTTGTATCTTGATAAGTTTGTGATGGTGTTCATTGATGATATTCTAATTTATTGGAAGAGCGATGAAGAGCATGCAGAACATCTTAGAGTTGTGTTGGAATTGTTGAAAGAGAAGAAGCTTTATGCGAAGTTGTCCAAGTGTGAATTCTGGTTAAGTGAAGTAAGTTTTCTTGGCCATGTAATTTCCAAGAATGGAATTGCTGTGGATCCTACGAAGGTAGAAGCAGTATCTCAGTGGGAAGCGCCGAAGAATGCTTCTGAGATCCGTAGTTTTCTAGGTCTTGCAGGTTATTACAGGAAGTTTATAGAAGGATTTTCCAAATTAGCGTTACCGCTGACTAAGTTGACCAGGAAGGGTCAGATGTTTGTTTGGGATGTTGAATGTGTGAAAGGATTTCAAGAGCTGAAGAGGAGGTTGACAAGTGCTCCGATCTTGATTTTGCCAAATCCAACTAAGTCTTTTGTTGTGTATTGTGACGCATTATTAATGGGATTAGGTGGTGTGTTGATGCAAGATAAGCAGGTGGTGGCTTATGCTTCGAGACAATTGAAAGTACATGAAAGGAATTATCCGACTCATGATTTGGAGTTGCCAGCTGTTGTGTTTGTTTTGAAGTTGTGGAGGCATTATTTATATGGTTCTCGGTTTGAGGTGTTCAGTGATCACAAAAGTCTTAGGTATCTCTTTGATCAGAAAGAGTTGAATATGAGGCAGAGGAGATGGTTAGAATTTCTAAAGGATTATGATTTCGGTTTGAATTACCATCCTGGTGGCAAACGTTGTTGCGGATGCCTTGAGTAGGAAGTCCTTGCATATGTCGATGTTAATGGTCCGTGAGTTAGATTTGGTTGAGCAGTTCAGAGATTTAAGTTTGGTATGTGAAACTACTCCGAATAGTGTGAAATTGGGTATGTTGAAACTGACTAGTGGTATTCTGGAAGAAATTTGGAATGGACAGAAGTCCGATGTTGGGTTAGTTGATAAATTGACATTGATCAACCAAGGTCAAGGAGGCGAGTTCCGGATTGATGAGAATGGTGTTATGAGATTTGGTAATAGGGTGTGTGTTCCGGATGTTGCAGAGATTAGGAAGAGTATTTTGGAAGAAGGACATCGTAGTGGATAAAGTATTCATCCTGGTGCTACTAAAATGTACCATGATTTGAAGAAGTGGTTTTGGTGGCCGGGAATGAAAAAGGAAATTGCTGAGTTTATGTATGCTTGTTTGGTTTGTCATAAGTCGAAGATTGAGCATCGGAAACTGTCAGGATTGATGGAACCGTTGTTTGTTCCGGAATGGAAATGGGATGGAATCTCTATGGATTTTGTGTCTGGTTTGCCAAGGACATCGAAGAATTGTGATTCTATCTGGGTTATTGTTGATCGGTTGACGAAATCTGCTCACTTTATTCCGATAGGAATGGATTATCCGATGGAAAGGTTGGCATAATTGTATGTTGAGAAGATTGTGAGTTTGCACGGTATTCCTTCTAGTATTGTGTCGGATCGAGATCTGAGGTTTACATCTAAATTCTGGACGGGATTGCAAGAAGCTTTGGGTACTAAGTTGCGTTTGAGTTCCGCTTATCATCCACGGACAGATGGTCAGACGGAGAGAACGATTCAGTCGTTGGAAGATTTGTTAAGAGCTTGTGTGTTGGAGAAAGGTGGAGCTTGGGATAGTTATCTACCATTGATTGAGTTTACCTACAACAATAGTTTTCATTCGAGCATTGGTATGGCTTCGTTTGAGGCATTGTATGGTAGGAGGTATCGGACACCGTTGTGTTGGTATGAATCTGGAGAGAGTGCTGTGATTGGACCGAAAATTGTCCAACAGACTTCGGAAAAGATTAAGATGATTCAGGAGAAGATGAGGACTTCTCAGAGTCGTCAAAAAAGTTATCACGATAAGAGGAGGAAAGATCTTGAGTTTAGCGAAGGAGAACATGTTTTTATGCGAGTTACTCTGATGACTGGTATTGGTCGAGCTTTGAAGTCAAAGTAGTTGACTCCACGTTTTATTGGTCCGTTTCAGATTACCAAGAGAGTTGGGAAAGTTGCTTATCAGATTGCTTTGCCGTCGTCACTTGCAAATTTGCATGATGTTTTTCATGTATCTCAGCTAAGGAAGTACATTGTTGATCCGTCTCATGAGATTCGGGTAGACGATATACAGGTACGAGAGAATTTGACTGTGGAAGCGGTACCTGCGAGAATTGAGGATCGGAAGTTGAAACATGTTGTACCCCAAAATTTTCCCTCCCATATTCTTCAAGATTTGCAAAGAGCATGCTTCAAAATCTCCCCAAGGGTTGCACAGTGCAAGGGCCTCCTAACAGTCAAAAATTAGGGTTTTGGTTCTGACAAAGAAAATGAAGTTTCCAAGGGTCCAATCAAGTCCCACATGCCTACAAACATGGTCAAGCATCTTCATACCAAGTTTCAAGACTTACAGCACAAAATTGCACAGTCAAAAACCCTAATTGCCCTACAGTCAACTGCAGGGGCAAAATGGTCATTTGACAGTCAAAAGTTCAAATTTTTGGTCAACATCTTATTTTGAAGCCACAAACATAATTTGATCAATTCTTGAGCATGATTTTCAAAGCTTGGCTCAAAAAGTCTCAAGATGCAAAAGTTTCCATATTTGGACAGTTGAAAAAGTCAACTGTAACTTGACCAAAGCATAACTTCCACATGGATTATCAGAAAAATTCCATCCAAAGCTCATTTTGAAGAGAAAGACATTTACTACAACTCCTCTTCACACTTCAAGTCCAAGAAATGCTCTCACAAAAAGTTATCAATTTCAACATTATAGGTCATTTTCAAAAGTCAACAAAAAGGGACTTTAAGTCAAAGGCCATAACTTGAGATTGGTAAATCAAAATGACATGGGACCAAAGGAATTGGTTAGAGGACTTCAAGACCTTTCCAAAATGTCCAAGAACATGATCAAATCTTAAAAATTGAGCAAGATATGCCTTGTGGAAGTTGGGAAATTTTTGGGAATTTGGAAAAGTCAACTTTGCTTCAAATGTCCTAAAATTGCTAATGGGCCACATTTTCTTCCAAGATTCATCATCCAAGGCATGTGCACGACCATTTGGCCCAAAGGGGAGTTATTCATCATTTTTATCTATTTATTTGAATTTTTAATTGCTAATAATTCATTTAATTAAAATAAATATGTGGAAAATACCAAACCAATGCAATCAAATCTTTTTATACATGAAATAGCCTCAAGATCTCGTGCATGATTAGATAGGGAAAGAATCAAGGTAATTGGACATGATTGGTATCAAATTAGCATGAAAAAGATTGAAAAATTATGACATGAAAATCAAATATTGATTCCATCATTGCAAAGATTCTTTGGACCAAAAACTCAACCCTAATCATTCCAATACTTATACTCATGCAAACCCTAGTGCTAATAACCTGAAAGTTGCGCAAGAACACCATAACCAAGTTTGAGTTTTTGTGAAAAAAATCTAAAACTGAAAACACTATTGCAAGGCTTTTCAAGGCAAGAAAATCACCCCATTGCCTTCCTGAGACCTCAAGGAAGGTTTTCAGATCAAAACCATCATCCCTAACCTCAAGAATTGGTAACACGAAACAACCCTGTTCATCATATTTTTTGTATTCGTGCATCAATTTATACGCATCATTCTTGCACTTCTTTAATTGATTTATACTAATGAGACCTTTCTGAAGCTAACCATGTAGTTTGATTGAATTTTTGTACACCATACACGATTTCACCATGGGCGATTATTAGGGTTACCAAGCTGTGAAATTGGGCGTTTATGCATATTGTAAAATTAGGACACCTCAATGCCATGGTTGAAATCAGGAAGCTTGGACGAATATAGTACACCCCTCGCGCCTAATTTATGTGGTAATATGGGCTAATCGCTATTTCTAAAAAGGTTGCATTTTGGGGGGTTCAAAACCCCCGCTAACTCCTTTTATGTTTCAGGAAAATACAAACGAGGAAGAAGAAGACCCTGTGGCAAGCTGTAATTGGTTGATTTGAAACTAGCGCGCGTTTTTTTTTTGTGTCTAACCACTAACATCAATTTTCGCTTATATTATTTAGGCTTTGTTTTACATACAGCGCGTTGAAGTAGCTCAGTTGGTGGGATGTTGTGTTGGCAAGCGTTGGGACCTGGGTTCAATCCCCAGGTCCCCCTTCTTATTCTATATTTTTCTTATAAGCATGTTTCTATGTAGCACAATCCCTGAAGACCACCATGCACTCAACATCCTGGCACGCCACATGGCTTTAGAGACCAATCTAATGGCCAGATCATGCAGATCACCATACCCCCAAGTCAACCATGCATATGTGAACATTGAGAAGTCAACAAGGACAAGGATTAATGGGCCAAAAATGCTGGGCTTTACCTCCAGTTTGGGGACAGCACCCCCATAGGTTTGCTTGTTTCATTATTTTTTCATGTTTTCATATTTTCTTTGTTTTGTTTATTTTTTAATTAAATCTTTAAATTAATTTATAAAATATAAAAATAGTAAAAAATCAGAAAAGACAAAAAATAAATATATTTGATTTAGTATTTTTTGTAAATAAATAATATCATTTAATTTAGTTTTCAATTCTAGGGTTAATTTTAATATCTTTTCTTAATTAATTAAAAATTTGTAGAATTAGGTTTTAATTACTTTAATTACTTTTTCTTTCATTTTTTCATCACTAATAATTAATTATTTATTTTTATAAATCAAATTGCATTAATTAATTAGGTTTAATTTTAGGTTTAATTTCCATATTTTCTTAATAAATTAAAAAATAGCTAGAATTAGGTTTAAATTTCATTTAATTCTCATAAAAAACCATAAATACAAAAAACCTCAAAAATAATTTCTTTTTCATCTTAATTTCATTAATTTAATAATCATAATTTAATTTCATTAAAAAAGGGTCCAACGCCCTCGCTTGCGATTTTTTATTCTCTTCGCGCATTTTATTTATTTCCTTCTTTTAAATATTTATGTAACTCTCCCGAAGCCGTGTAAATTACACTTTATATTTCTCGCATTTTATTTCTTTATTTTATGTCAAATCGGGTCCTGGATTTAATTTGGCGATGTGGACCCGCGCCTTTGTAATAGTTTAGGAACTTTACATTTCTCGCAACTTTTTAACTGCTAATAAATACATGCAAGAATGAATGGCAAAATAAAAACAAAAGCGTAGATCACCTATGACATGACAAGACAAAATATCTGAAAACAACACACAAATCACACACCACCCCTAGGGTACGCCTCACTGTTTCCTTGCCTCTCGAAAGGTGATCGTCGAGTAGAGGATGTCTTAGTAAGTCCTCATGATCCGGGAACCTGGCATGAGGGTAGCTTCTAAGGTGTCTTCCTATTGCTCTGGTGATCACCATGTCCCGAACCTCGAATTGACCCGAACACCTCCAACGGTGGTGCTACCTACCTCTCAATGGTGGGATGGCACTACTTTAAAGGACATTTACACAGACGAATTCTTTAGGGTAGGTAGACGACTCTAGATACTTGCTCTAAATTTCAAACAAATCAAAAAATACTTTTCACACCGACACCTTTTCAAAAAGCTTTCGAAAGCAATTTTTCAAACACTCTTGAGGACCGATACAAGAGTCGAACTGGAATTTTCAAAGAAACTTTTTAAAACCCACAGTTGAAAAGCAAACAAACCATTTTTGAAAACACAAGTGAGCAAGTATCTAAGAGCCCATGGATAACCATGGATAGAAAGGGTGCTAACACCTTCCCTTTCTATAACCTACCTCCCGAACCGAGAGCAATCTCTATAAAGGAATTTTTCTGTGCTTTTGTCCTTTCCATTTGGAGAAAATAAAAGACGGTGGCGACTCTTGCTTCCGCGACATTTCGCGAACCAGTGTTAAACAGTCAGTTCCAGATCCACCGATCACAGAACTGGCGACTCTGCTGGGGAATTACTCTATAAAGTGAGGTGTACCTTAGGGATAGTTCATAACTGTGTTTTCAATTGCCTTCTTTGTTTGCTTTAAATTATGGGACTGTCTTGGGAGTTCTATAGATCCTAACCCGGATCTGGGGATACCTTCTTAGAAAGTAGCAACAAGGCTGTGAGGGAACTGTGTGGGGTATACCGACATGGTTGAAGTAGTCTGCTAAGTTGATGTGGCACTTTGGTGTGTACTGGTAACCCTTGAGTTCAGTCAAGGAGAGTACGGGGCCTCCGCATGGTGTCATGAAGCATCAACAGACCTTAGGAACCTTAATTGAACTATCTTGGCCTCTTTAGGGTAGTGAGATAACTGACTTTGGTGCAGTCCGAGGTTGGTTGATACTCGATACTACACTCAATTGAGGGTTGCTTTCCTGGAATATTTCGGTCGCCAGTTCAGTGGCTAAATCGAAACGATGAACAATGAAAGCAATCCCGTGATATTGGGACCCTTAGAACCCGGTTACTTCTAATAGGACAGGTTGAACCCACCAACTTCAAGAGGGTACTACCCAGACCCCATGCTAGCCTTAAACTCTAAGGGCTTGTCTTGTGTGACTTGTGTGCCTTACATGTTTGTCCTTGTATATATCTGTGGTGTGTTTAATCATAGCATCATGACATCATCCAGCATCATATGCATTGACTAACCGTTTCAGGGGTTCGAATCTTCATCTTTGTTCTTGTTTTGTAGGACATGGAAACTGTTCGCAGAAAGACAATTCAAATCAGCCTCGTAAGGATCCCTCCTCAGCTTAAGGAGCTTATATCCAGGATTCCCGAGAGCTCTTTATTCAGTGAAAGACATGGAAGACTCATCGGCTTGGTCAATACCAACATTGAGAAAGATATGATAAAGGTCCTGTTCCAGTTCTTTGACCCTCTGCATCATTGTTTCACCTTCTTGGACTATCAGCTGGTACCTACATTGGAGGAGTTCTCCTGGCTCATGAAGATCCCTATCCTTGATCAACTACCCTACAACGGTACGGAAAAGGAACCCAAGCTTGAAGATATTGCTAAAGCCTTACACCTACAATCATCTGACCTCAAGGGACATTGGGAAGTTAGAAGTGGTATCAAAGGGTTCTTAGCCAGGTTTCTGTTTGAAAAGGCCCATGAATGTTGGAACTCCCTTGACTTACAAGCTTTTGAAGAAGTTGTGGCCCTCCTTGTCTATGGTTTGGTGTTGTTTCCTAACCCAGATCAGCTTATAGATATCAGTGTTGTCCAGATCTTCATGTCCAGGAATCCTATACCTACGTTGCTGGGGGACATCCTTCACTCATGTTACACTCGAACCATGAGAAAAAGAGGTGTCCTTATGTGTTGCACTCCTCTCCTGGGAAGGTGGTTTATTTCGCACCTTCCACAATCAGCTTTGAAGAACGAGCGGGGTTTGAGATGGTCACAACGGTTGATGACTCTTACACATGCAGATATACATTGGTGCTCTCGGTCCAGAGAGGATGTCACTATCATTGATCGTTGTGGGGAGTACCCTAATGTTCCTTTACTTGGAATCAGAGGAGGTATCACTTACAACCCATGCCTGGCTTGGAGACAGTTTGGTTATGCTCGAAGGGATGGTCCTCATGACATGTTAATTCCTGACATAGTTTTTGACTTCGACAACGATGCACAAGGACTTCGCCGGAGATTTATCAGAGCCTGGAGGATGCCAAGTAGGATAGACAGTAAGACACTGGGGCACAGGAACTCCATCCCGTTGGAACCTTATCTCAAGTGGGTACGAGCCCGCTCCCAGAAGTTAGTAATGCCTTATCCTCATATGCTCCCTGTGATCAAAGAACCAGTCTTGGAAGGAGAAGTGTCCTACACCATTCAGCATCCTGATATGCCCACATCTTGGGAAGAGATGCAGAAGAGCTGGATCCAGCTTAAGGAAGAACGGAATTCTCTTGAGACCAGTCTACATGCTAGTGAAAAGAAGGTCCTGGAGCTCACCCGCCTATTGCATGAGGAGAAGAATCTCAACACCTACATAGCTCCAAAGAGGATGTGTAGTGTCTTTTGGGATTGATTTGCTTTGTATTATTTTGCCCATGAGGCTTTGATGTACTGAACAATTATTTCCTTAATGATAACGTGTGTTCTTTTTTGTCAACAACAAATTTGAACTTTCGAACCCTTGAATGCATTGCATAAACACATATCATTCATCATGTGCATAGCAGGTTTTCTTCTTTTCAGGTTGCTTACTGTTCTTCGCTGTTTATTTCAGCATCATGAATCCTGACTCATCATCAACCGAGATGTCCATCAAGGCTCTTCAGGCGCAGAATGCGCAATTTCAGGAACTAATCATGGGTTTGGCTCAGGGCCAAGAAGAGCTGAAGGCTCTGCTCCTGAAGAAGGAGAAGAAGAAGAAGAGGAGAACTGTTCTTTTCAACTCGGGCCGAAGGTTTGGCAACACTCTGCAGAATGAAGAGGCTGGTTCTTCTATAGGCAAGAGCAGTCCCCAAGGGGGAAAAGGTCCTAGTCCGGTAGTCTCTAACAACGAGACTGATTTTGATGAGGAATAGTATCCTCTCGCTGAAGACCGGTATAAGCAGTTGGAGGACAGACTAAATGCTATGGAGATCCAACAAGTGCCTGGGCTGGATTTCGGAGACTTGGGTTTGTCTACTGGTGTGATTATTCCTCATAAGTTCAAAGCACCATCCTTTACCAAGTATGACGGGGCGTCTTGTCCCAAGTTACACCTCAGGTCTTATGTGCGGAAGATTCAACCGTACTCAGTGGATAAGAATTTGTGGATCCACTTCTTCCAGGAGAGTCTTTCAGGGACTCATCTCGAATGGTTCTATCAGCTGGATGGGACCAAGGTTCGTAATTGGGAGGAGTTGGCTACTGCTTTCTATAAGCAGTATCAATATAATGCCAACCTTGCCCCTACACGTACCCAACTCCAGGGTATGTCGTTAGGGTCAAGTGAAGGTTTTAAAGAGTACGCACAGAAGTGGAGGGATCTGGCTGGCAGGGTGCAGCCTCCGTTGACAGACCGGGAGTTGGTAGACATGTTCTTGGGGACCCTATCTGGGCCGTTTTTCAACCATCTTATCGGTAACTCGTCTGTAGGGTTTACTGATCTTATTCTGACTGGAGAGAGAATTGAGGCCGGGTTGAAGTCTGGTAAAATTCAAAAGGGTGCATCATCAAGTTCTGAGAAGAAACCCTTCAAAAAGGAGGCCAGTGTTGTATATGGGGCTAGAAGACAAGAGAAACCTGAGCGCCGCCAATCTGTCAACGCGGTGATGATTGCTAAGCCTGCTGCCGCTCTGCGGCAAACCAATCCTCCAAGGGCTGAAAGACCTAGAAGGGAGTTTACCCGTTTGAGCATGACTCTATCACAAATCTTGCCGCTGTTACTGTCCACCAACTTAGTGACTATCAGAGAGGCCCCAAAAGTGGTGAATACTGCCTCTCCGAAATACAATCCAAATGCCCGC
Source organism: Vicia faba (assembly GCA_948472305.1). Lineage (NCBI taxonomy): Eukaryota > Viridiplantae > Streptophyta > Magnoliopsida > Fabales > Fabaceae > Vicia > Vicia faba. Next base: position 120,228 of record CATIWC010002326.1, on the reverse strand, counting down.
TGTGCTTATCACTCCGATAGCCCGGGGCATTCCACCGATGACTGTTGGGCCTTGAGGAATAAGGTGCAAGACCTTATCGATGCAAAAGAGATACAGTTTGAAGCGCCTGAGAGGCCGAATGTGGTGACTGCTCCTATGCCCCAGCATGGGGTGAATGCTGTTGATGAAGATGTATACGTTGTTTCTGTGAATGATGTGGCTACTCCCTTAATGACTGTCAAGAGGAACCTACTGCTGGCCGGTTTATTTCCGGGTTGTAGTGAAGGTTGCCTGTTCTGTGCTGTTTCCCTATCTGGTTGTCCTTTGCTGAAGTTGGGCATCCAAAGCCTAATGGACAGCAAAGAGATTCTGTTTAAGAAGTCTGCTGTTCAGTTGGTTCCGGTAGAAGAAGTTTTTGTGGTTACAATCTTTAATAATCCAATCAAGGCTCTCCCAAGGAAGCTTGTTCAAATCATGACCGTCGCACCTGTTGTTATTACTGTTCCGGGGCCTCTCCCCTACGAATCTGATAAGGCTGTCCCCTGGCATTACGGGGCAGATGTATATGTGAATGGAATCAAGCAAGAGTTCAACACTGGCACCAGTATCAGCAATATCACTGGTCCAGCAAAAGTTACCCGCAGTGGCAGGCTCTTCTCGCCTGACATTGCACCGCCCGCTATTCGAAGACCCCTTACTATAACACCTGCAAGTGTACCTGTGCCCATTTCTGATCAAGTTGTTTCCCCGTCTGCCGAGTCATCCAATGCTCAGGGTAAAGGGATTGAAGATGATCTTGCCCGGATGGAGGCACCAAGACCTGTAACTGCTGAGGCCTCCCAACAAGAGATGGAGGAGATTCTAAAAATAATCAAGAAGAGTGACTTTAATGTTGTCGAGCAGCTGGGGCATACGCCCTCCAAGATCTCCATGCTCTCCTTGCTACTGTGCTCAGAGGCCCATGCTAAGGCCTTAATTTCATTTCTCAAGACGGCCCATGTGCCACAGGAGACATCTGCTGTCCAGTTTACTGATTGTGTAGCAAATCTGACAGCCGACAATGGCTTGGGTTTCTCAGATGCTGACCTTACTGCCAAAGGAAGGGACCACAATGACGCCCTGCATGTCTCTATTAAATGCAGGGGCACTACTCTGGCGCACGTGTTGGTGGACACCGGTTCTTCCTTGAATGTGCTACCCAAGAAGGCCTTAGACCGTTTGGATTGTGAGGGCCTGGAGCTAAAGCCTAGCAATATTATCGTCAGAGCCTTCGACGGTTCCAAGAGGATGGTTCATGGAGAAGTGGACATTCCTATTCGTGTGGGTTCCCAGGTATTCGACTCTACTTTCTATGTGATGGATATTCGTCCATCGTATTCTTGTCTACTGGGTCGACCTTGGATCCACAAAGCTGGGGCAGTGACCTCTACCTTGCACTAGAAGCTAAAATACCCTGTCAGAGGGAAGATCGTCACTGTGCAGGGAGAGGAGGAGTATATGGTAAGCCATTTGAATTCCTTCAGGTATATTGAGATGGACGGGGAGTTTATTGAAACCCCCTTTCAGCATTTCGAAGAGGTACTTCCAACTTTAGCAGCAGCAGAAACAGCGGTCGAAGAGGATGTTCCTTTGAAGATGGCTTCCCTGAAGGATGCCCGGGCTGTGGTTCAGAAAGGTGAATGTGCTAACTGGGGAAGGCTTCCTGACTTTACACAGAAAACTGACAAATTTGGACTGGGTTTTACTGCAGAGGGACAGAAAGCTATGCGGAAGGCAAAGACCAGAAGACCTCCTGTGCTCATTACCAATCCAGGAGTGAATGTTGTTGGGGAGGATAATGAAGTGGATGAAGCTGAGTTCAATAGCTGGATCTACCCGACAACTGATGGCGGATTGACCAATTGGATTGTTAAGGACCATACTCCTGTTACTTTTGTTACGCAGTAATAAACTTCTTTGTTTTGTTATTTGTAACAAACAATAAATTGAACTCTATAGCCCGGTGTCTTACCCGGGGCACCGTGGTTTCATTTGTGAGGGCATATAAATTGTCATTTCATATATCATGAATAAAAATCTTGGACGTTTTCTCGCATTTCAAATCTTATGCTCCTTTTCTGTCTTTCCTTCCTTTATATATTTCAAAACAGTTGTATTTACACACACTCACTCATACAGGTTTCAATCCACTCTGGATCTCACTGGTAACGACTCTGCTACTGCCAGTTATGACTTCGAAAATCCGATCAACTTAGCCGAAGACGAAGGTGAAGATGATTGCGAAGTGCCTGGCGAAATTGCAAGGCTGTTACTTCAGGAAGAGAGGGAAATTCAACCACATGAGGAGCCAGTGGAAACAATAAATCTAGGTACTGAGGAAGACAGGAAGGAAGTTAAGATTGGTGCCAACCTAGAGCTCAGCGTGAAGCAACGGTTGACTCAGATGCTACATGATTATGTGGAGATATTTGCCTGGTCCTACGAAGACATGCCCGGGTTGGATACCGATATTGTGGTCCATCACTTGCCTACTAAGGAAGACTGCCCTCCGGTTAAGCAAAAGGTCCGCCGTATGCGTCCAGAGATGTCTGAGAAGATCAAAGCCGAGGTTATGAAACAGTTTGATGCTGGGTTCCTTGCAGTGACTTCTTACCCTCAGTGGGTTGCTAATGTGGTGCCGGTACCGAAGAAAGATGGAAAGGTCAGAATGTGTGTTGACTACAGGGATCTGAACAGGGCCAGCCCCAAAGATGACTTCCCCTACCTCACATTGATGTCCTTGTCGACAATACAACTCAGCATAAGGTGTTCTCTTTCATGGATGGTTTTTCAGGTTACAATCAGATCAAGATGGCCCCTGAAGACATGGAAAAGACTACATTTGTTACTCAGTGGGGCACCTTCTGCTACAAGGTCATGCCTTTTGGACTGAAGAATGCTGGGGCAACCTACCAACATGCCATGGTTGCTTTATTTCATGATATGATCCATCATGATATAGAAGTATATGTTGACGACATGATCGCAAGGTCCCAGACCGAGGAAGAACACCTGGATCATCTGCAGAAGTTGTTTGACCGTCTGAAGTTGTACAAGCTGAGGTTGAATCCGAACAAGTGCACCTTCGGGGTAAGATCTAGGAAGTTGCTAGGCTTCGTTGTAAGTGATAAGGGCATTCAAGTGGACCCTGCCAAGGTTAAAGCTATTCAAGAGATGCCAGTTCCTAAGACAGAGAAAGAGGTCAGAGGCTTTTTAGGATGCCTGAATTACATTGCTCGATTCATCTCACACCTAACTGCTACCTGTGAGCCAATCTTCAAGCTACTGAAGAAAGATCAGGTAGTACGTTGGAATGATGAATGTCAGGCTGCTTTTGACAGAATCAAGGAGTATCTCCAAGAACCACCCATCCTTATGCCACCGGTTGAAGGGAGACCTCTGATATTATACCTGACAGTACTTGACAACTCAATGGGGTGTGTGCTGGGGCAGCATGACGAGTCTGGCCGAAAAGAGCACGCCATTTATTACCTTAGCAAAAAGTTTACCGACTGTGAGACCCGATACTCACTGCTTGAGAAAACTTGTTGCGCTTTGGTATGGGATGCTCGCCGGCTGAGACAGTATATGCTGACTCACACTACCTTATTGATCTCAAAGATGGATCCTATAAAGTACATATTCGAAAAGCCTGCTCTGTCTGGGAGAATAGCAAGATGGCAAATGATCTTGACGGAATACGACATTCAGTACACAACCCAGAAAGCCATCAAGGGAAGTGTATTAGCAGACCACTTGGCACAACAAGCCGTAGACGACTATCAGTCAATGAACTTCGAGTTTCCGGACGAGAGCATCATGATTGTGACTGATTGTGAAGTACCTAGGCCGGATGAAGGACCTGAGGAAGGATCCCGATGGTCTATGCACTTTGACGGAGCCTCCAATGCTTTGGGTAACGGTATCAGCGCTGTAATCATATCCCCTCAAGGCACTCATACTCCACTTACTGCCCGGCTATGTTTCAACTGTACCAACAACATGGCGGAGTATGAGGCATGCATCATGGGTCTCCAAGCTGCGATCAACTTAAGGATCAAGTTTCTGAGTGTCTTCGGAGATTCCACTCTTGTGATCAATCAGATCAAAGAAAAGTGGGATACGAAACATCCGAATCTTATTCCTTACAGAGAATGTGTGTTGACATTGATCCCTCACTTCACAGAGATAACCTTTGAACATTTCCCAAGAGAGGAGAATCAGTTAGTGGACGCGTTAGCTACGTTGTCTTCTATGTTCAAGGTCAAATGGGATAATGAGGCTCCCCGGATCATCATCTGGAAACTAGACGAACCGGCATACTGTTGTGATCTCGAGACTGAATTGGTGACTGAGAAGCCTTGGTCCCATGAGGTGAAGAGATATCTGGAAGCTCAGGAATATCCTGAAGGTGCCTCTGTCAATGATAAGAAGTTTCTGAGAAGGTTCGCAGCAAAGTTCTTCCTTAGCAACGACATCTTGTACAAGCGAAACCATGATTTGACCTTACTGCGTTGTGTGGACAAGACAGAAGCAAAAAGGATTATGGAAGAGCTACATGAAGGGACCTTCGGAACACATTCCAGTGGGCACACTATGGCTAAGAAGATCCTTCGGGCAGGGTATTTCTGGTCCACGATGGAAGCTGACTGCTACCAACATTCCCGGACATGCCATAAATGCCAGATATATGCAGACAAGGTGCATGTTCCTCCAGTTCCTCTGAATGTTCTGACTGCGCCTTGGTCGTTTGCAATGTGGGGTATAGATATGATCGGTGAGATTAAACCTACGGCATCTAATGGGCATCGCTTCATCCTGGTAGTGATTGATTACTTTACGAAATGGGTTGAAGCAGCATCCTACACTACGGTAACCAAGACTGTTGTGGCACGGTTCATTCGGCACAATCTGATCTATCGATACGGCGTCCTAGAAAGAATTATTACAGACAACGGTACCAATCTCAATAACAAGATGATCACTGAGCTCTGCGAACAGTTTAAGATACAGCACCACAACTCTTCTCCTTACAGACCGAAGATGAACGGGGCTGTAGAAGCAACAAATAAAAATATCAAGAAAATCGTGCAGAAGATGACACTGACCTATAAAGATTGGCACGAGATGTTACCGTTCGCTCTACATGGGTACTGTACCTCAGCCAGAACGTCAACCGGGGCAACTCCTTTCTCCTTGGTTTATGGTATGGAGGCAGTCTTACCGATCGAAGTGCAAATACCCTCTCTCCGGATAATGAAGGATGCAGATCTGAACGAAGATGATTGGATCCAGACACGACTTGATCAACTAAACCTTATTGATGAAAAGAGGCTTGCTGCTATCTGTCATGGTCAGACGTATCAGAAACGGATGATCAGGGCATTTAACAAAAAGGTCAGACCACAAGAGTATCAAGTTGGGGATCTGGTAATCAAGAGAATCATCCTTCCTCAGAGTGATCCAAGGGGCAAATGGACCCCTACGTACAAAGGGCCATTTGTGGTTAAACATGTGTTCTCAGGAGGAGCCATGATTCTAACCAATATGGATGGTGACGACCTTCCTCACCCCGCTAATGCAGACATAGTAAAAAGATACTACGCATGAAAAAGACCCGCTAGGTTGACATACCTAGGCAAAAATTAGGGCTTCCCGGCGAACCAAAAGGGTTCGGGCAAAATGAAGGGATGAAATAAAAAAAAATCTGTACACCCGGCAAGTCGAAAACCTGAAAAGGCAGCTTGGGCAAAAATGGGTATCCCGGTGGACTGAAAACCCGAAAGGGCGGTCCAGGAAAAAGTTAGGGATAAAGCGTAATACTATGTCTCATTGGATCACCTTGCATCCAGAATCCGGTATCTACATCAAGTTCAGACGGCATCGATCAGTCAACTTCATCCTCCACTAAGGTCATCAAGTGATGAGACGCTCGGAGATATAAAGGCAATAGCAGAGTTGAAACCCAGTGGGATCATTCATTTCACACAGCTGTTTTATTTTCTCTTGTACAAAATTTGTATGAACTCTTTTGTTCGGCGGCGTTCTCCTACTAGGACGTCAGCCTCTTGTACATAAACGCCTATTTTACAGGCAAATTCAAAATCAATACAAATACACTTTTCAGTTAAAATTGCCAATTGTTTTTCCTTTTCTGTTTTTTTTTGCGAAGAACGTCCAAGGTTCAATTTGTGATATATGCATTGACGATAATTTGCTAACTCATGAATATTTGCATACGAAACAAAGGATTAATTACAGGTAACATTAGAAACAGGGGCAATAAAGAGTTGTCTAAGCAATCTAATTGTTCTGTCCTCCAAGGTATCAAGGTAGGTTCAGCTAAAGAATAACCAAATATCTTAATTCCCCAGAGAGTGAGCCAGCAAGTCAGTACACTCTCCTCCAGCAAAGTTACAATCAAACCTTAAGCAAGTTGGGTATCCCCCGCAGATATCAAACATTCCCCAGCAGTATATATGCATTTTTAACAAGCATCCCCGGCAATCTTGGTCTAAAGATTGTTCCCCGACGGTATATCAAACATTCAGTGGAGTTACTTCCCCGATACAGTTCAAAACTTCCCCAGGAGAGTCCAATCCAGTTTCCCCAGGAAAGTTGGAATCCATCTCCCCAAGCAGTAAGCTTATCCCCAGTAGATTCTGGAAGCTTATCCCCGCAGAACACGAACGCGTCGCCCGGCTTTATTCAAAGAGTTATTTCCTTACCAGGATATAACTGGGTTATCCTCAGCTAAAAGCCACGAGAAGATCGTCCTCGACGAAGTCTTTTTATCCCCAGCGGAAGCAAAAATCTATTCTTCAACATCAGCCCAGGAGTGACTTCCCGGCACCCGTCGAGGATTTACTTTCCTAAGACGAAAACATACATTCATAAACATTTCCATACATTATAGCATGCATATACGCATCATATCTTACAAATCTCATTTATGTTGAGAACATCATCGCTTGATTCATATCATGCCTTGCATATGACTGACCTTTACCTTTCAGGAAAGTTCCAGTTAAGTTCTCAGCTATATTTCAAGACCTTGACCGGTTCAGTTAAATCGACCCTAAGATTTTTCTGTTTCTTATCCAGTCAAAGGCCTTCTCTGGTTCATTCAGATCGACCCTAAGATCTCACTGTTTCTTATCCAGTTGAAGACATCAAGACCTAGACCGGTTCAGTTAAATCGACCCTAAGATTTTTCTGTTTCTTATCCAGTCAAAGGCCTTCTCTGGTTCAGTCAGATCGACCCTAAGATCTCCCTGTTTCTTATCCAGTTGAAGATTTCAAGATCTAGACCGGTTCAGTTAAATCGACCCTAAGATTTTTCTGTTTCTTATCCAGTCAAAGGCCTTCTCTGGTTCAGTCAGATCGACCCTAAGATCTCCCTGTTTCTTATCCAATTGAAGATTTCAAGACCTAGACCGGTTCAGCTAAATCGACCCTAAGATTTTCCTATTTCTTTCAAGTCAAAGGCCTTCTCTAGTACAGCTAAATCGATCCCTAAAAGATTTTCCTGATGAAGACTCAATAGAAGACACCCAAGATTCTCTCAGCGTTACTGTTGAGGTTGAAGTCGCCCAAGATTCTCTCAGCGCTACTGTTGAGGTTGAAGTCGCCCAAGATTCTCTCAGCGTTACTGTTGAGGTAGAAGACGCCCAAGATTCTCTCAGCATCCCTGTTGAGGTAGTAATCGTCCAAGGTTCTCTCAGCGTTCCTGTTGAGGTGGTATCGTCCAAGGTTCTCTCAGCGTTCCTGTTGAGGTAGTAATCACCTCCAAGGTTCTCTCAGCGTTCCTGTTGAGGTAGTAACCATCCCTGGTTCATTCATCACCTTTTGAAGATCCAGATCCAGCTCCTGTAACCAGTCAGGACACATCTATACAAAGAATCTGAAGACCATCCCCTGTAACAGGTCGGGTAATAATTTTCTTTTGCAGGTACGCAAGCTCTCGCTAAGGAATATCTTACGCGATCAACGTCCAGATGGCATCTATAAGCCCATCCACCTTCCATCATCTCTCAGCATGGCATCTATAATCCCATCATCCTATCCATCAATCTCCAAATGGCATCTATAAGCCCATTCCAATCATCACACTACTATGTGAGCGCAAATTTCTGGGCACTCTAGTGTTCAATCATCTTCCACCTTCGGATTACGAAAGGCACGTCAGCCAATCTGCATCCTCAGGTTTAAGAATATTGAACAGGGGCAACTGTTGTACCCCAAAATTTTCCCTCCCATATTCTTCAAGATTTGCAAAGAGCATGCTTCAAAATCTCCCCAAGGGTTGCACAGTGCAAGGGCCTCCTAATAGTCAAAAATTAGGGTTTTGGTTCTGACAAAGAAAATGAAGTTTCCAAGGGTCCAATCAAGTCCCACATGCCTACAAACATGGTCAAGCATCTTCATACCAAGTTTCAAGACTTACAGCACAAAATTGCACAGTCAAAAACCCTAATTGCCCTACAGTCAACTGTAGGGGCAAAATGGTCATTTGACAGTCAAAAGTTCAAATTTTTGGTCAACATCTTATTTTGAAGCCACAAACATCATTTGATCAATTCTTGATCATGATTTTCAAAGCTTGGCTCAAAAAGTCTCAAGATGCAAAAGTTTCCATATTTGGACAGTTGAAAAAGTCAACTGTAACTTGACCAAAGCATAACTTCCACATGGATTATCAGAAAAATTCCATCCAAAGCTCATTTTGAAGAGAAAGACATTTCCTACAACTCCTCTTCACACTTCAAGTCCAAGAAATGCTCTCACAAAAAGTTATCAATTTCAACATTATAGGTCATTTTCAAAAGTCAACAAAAAGGGACTTTAAGTCAAACGCCATAACTTGAGATTGGTAAATCAAAATGACATGAGACCAAAGGCATTGGTTAGAGGACTTCAATACCTTTCCAAAATGTCCAAGAACATGATCAAAGCTTAAACATCAAGCAAGATATGCCTTGTGGAAGTTGGGAAGTTTTTGGGAATTTGGAAAAGTCAACTTTGCTTCAAATGTCCTAAAATTGCTAATGGGCCACATTTTCTTCCAAGATTCATCATCCAAGGCATGTGCACGACCATTTGGCCCAAAGGGAAGTTATTCATCATTTTTATCTATTTATTTGAATTTTTAATTGCTAATAATTCATTTAATTAAAATAAATATGTGGAAAATACCAAACCAATGCAATCAAATCTTTTTATACATGAAATAGCCTCAAGATCTCGTGCATGATCAGATAAGGAAAGAATCAAGGTAATTGGACATGATTGGTATCAAATTAGCATGAAAAAGATTGAAAAATTATGACATGAAAATCAAATATTGATTCCATCATTGCAAATATTCTTTGGACCAAAAACTCAACCCTAATCATTCCAATACTTATACTCATGCAAACCCTAGTGCTAATAACCTGAAAGCTGCGCAAGAACACCATAACCAAGTTTGAGTTTTTGTGAAAAAAATCTAAAACTGAAAACACTATTGCAAGGCTTTTCAAGGCAAGAAAATCACCCCATTGCCTTCCTGAGACCTCAAGGAAGGTTTTCAGATCAAAACCATCATCCCTAACCTCAAGAATTGGTAACACGAAACAACCCTGTTCATCATATTTTTTGTATTCGTGCATCAATTTATACGCATCATTCTTGCACTTCTTTAATTGATTTATACTAATGAGACCTTTCTGAAGCTAACCATGTAGTTTGATTGAATTTTTGTACACCATACGCGATTTCACCATGGGCGATTATTAGGGTTACCAAGCTGTGAAATTGGGCGTTTATGCATATTGTAAAATTAGGACACCTCAATGCCATGGTTGAAATCAGGAAGCTTGGACGAATATAGTACACCCCTCGCGCCTAATTTATGTGGCAATATGGGCTAATCGCTATTTCTAAAAAGGTTGCATTTTGGGGGGGTTCGAAACCCCCGCTAACTCCTTTTATGTTTCAGGAAAATACAAACGAGGAAGAAGAAGACCCTGTGGCAAGCTGTAATTGGTTGATTTGAAACTAGCGCGCGTTTTTTTTGTGTCTAACCACTAACATCAATTTTCGCTTATATTATTTAGGCTTTGTTTTACATACAGCGCGTTGAAGTAGCTCAGTTGGTGGGATGTTGTGTTGGCAAGCGTTGGGACCTGGGTTCGATCCCCAGGTCCCCCTTCTTATTCTATATTTTTCTTCTAAGCATGTTTCTATGTAGCACAATCCCTGAAGACCACCATGCACTCAACATCCTGGCACGATGGCTTCAGAGACCAATCTAATGGCCAGATCATGCAGATCACCATACCCCCAAGTCAACCATGCATATGTGAACACTGAAAAGTCAACATGGACAAGGATTAATGGGCCAAAAATGTTGGGCTTTACCTCTAGTTTGGGGACAGCACCCCCATAGGTTTGCTTGTTTCATTATTTTTTCATGTTTTCATATTTTCTTTGTTTTGTTTATTTTTTAATTAAATCTTTAAATTAATTTATAAAATATAAAAATAGTAAAAAATCAGAAAAGACAAAAAATAAATATATTTGATTTAGTATTTTTTGTAAATAAATAATATCATTTAATTTAGTTTTCAATTTTAGGGTTAATTTTAATATCTTTTCTTAATAAATTAAAATTTTGAAGAATTAGGTTTTAATTACTTTAATTACTTTTTCTTTCATTTTTTCATCACTAATAATTAATTATTTATTTTTATAAATCAAATTGCATTAATTAATTAGGTTTAATTTTAGGTTTAATTTCCATATTTTCTTAATAAATTAAAAAATAGCTAGAATTAGGTTTAAATTTCATTTAATTCTCATGAAAAACCATAAATACAAAAAACCTCAAAAATAATTTCTTTTTCATCTTAATTTCATTAATTTAATAATCATAATTTAATTTCATTAAAAAAGGGTCCAACGCCCTCGCTTGCGATTTTTTATTCTCTTCGCGCATTTTATTTATTTCCTTCTTTTAAATATTTATGTAACTCTCCCGAAGCCGTGTAAATTACACTTTATATTTCTCGCATTTTATTTCTTTATTTTATGTCAAATCGGGTCCTGGATTTAATTTGGCGATATGGACCCGCGCCTTTATAATAGTTTAGGAACTTTACATTTCTCGCAACTTTTTAACTGCTAATAAATGCATGCAAGAATGAATGGCAAAATAAAAACAAAAGCGTAGATCACCTATGACATGACAAGAAAAAATATCTGAAAACGACACACAAATAACACACCACCCCTAGGGTACGCCTCACTGTTTCCTTGCCTCTCGAAAGGTGATCGTCGAGTAGAGGATGTCTTAGTAAGTCCTCATGATCCGGGAACCTGGCATGAGGGTAGCTTCTAAGGTGTCTTCCTATTGCTCTGGTGATCACCATGTCCCGAACCTCGAATTGACCCGAACACCTCCAACGGTGGTGCTACCTACCTCTCAATGGTGGGATGGCACTACTTTAAAGGACATTTACACAGACGAATTCTTTAGGGTAGGTAGACGAATCTAGATCTATGAGTCATCTACCTACCCTAAGGAATTAGGCTGTGTAAATGTCCTTAAGGTAGTGCCATCCCACCATTGAGAGGTAGGTAGCACCACCGTTGGAAGTGTTCGGGTCAATTCGAGTGTAGGGACAATGTGGTCACCGAAGCAACAGTTAGGACACCTTAGAAGCTACCCTTTTGTCCTTGATCCCTTTTTTTTTATCCGAGGCAACCGTTTCGAGGCAACTATTTCGAGGCAACTGGATCATGGACATAAGGACTTACTAAAACGTCCTATACTTGACGACCACGTTTCGAAGGCAACAGGTGAGGCGTACCCTAGAAGTGGTGTGTGTATTTGTGTGTTATTTTCAGGTATTGTTATCTTTGATCATGGCATTATTGTAAGCTACGCTTGTTTTTAATTAACCATACATTCTTTCATGCAAGTTAGAATTTAAGGGTGCGGAAATTTAAATGCGGAAAGATAAAACTACGCTATTACAAGGTGCGGGTCTATACATCGACAAAGTACAAAGACCCGTTTTGATAAAAATGCGGAAAGTAAAAAGACCTAATTACTATTACAATCCTTGAGCAGTTACATAATATTCAAAAAGAAAATAATGCGCGAAAAGAAATCGAACGTCCGAGGGTTTTGACCCTTTTGAAATTGAACGAAATTAAAGTCTAATGAATTATTTAATTAAAGAAAAGAACTTGTTTTTTATGTTTTTGGTATTTATGAAAATAAAGAAAATTAAGATTAGAGGGAAACCCTAGTTCTAAACATTTTAATTATTAATAAAAAGAAATATTAAAGTTACTCTAATTTACTAATTAATTAATATGCATGTTTATTTACAAAAATAAATAGTAATTATAATAATAAATAATGAGAAAAATAATTAATTAAGAAAAGGATGAAAAATGTAAAAAAAAAACCCTAAGTCTAGATATTTTTTATTTATTAAGAAAAGGATTAAAGTTTAAAACCCTAAATTAACTAAATTAATTGTTAAAGTTTATTTACAAAAAAATAAATTAATGAGTAAATTAATAAATAATTAGACATATTTTGTATTTTGATTTTTCTGTTTTTATTATGAAAAGAATATTATTTTAAGTGAATTAAATAAAAATAAGTAAAAGAATTAGAAAAAGAAAAGAAAATAGAATTGAAAAATATACAAACCAAGGGGGTATCAGACCCAAAGGGAGGTGAATTGGAGTAATCTGGCCCATCAGCATAGGCCTTGTTGACTTTCCACGCTTGTGTGTATGTCCATTGACTGAGCCCTACCATGGAATTCATTCAGTGGCCCTTGGATTGAACCCTGAAGCCACTTGGCAAGCACAGGCATGAGTGTATATGGTAGGCCATGGAATGAGTGCTGCACTAGAACACATTGAAACAAAAATTATTAAGCATATGGGGGGACCTGGGAATCAAACCCAGGTCCCTATACCTGCAAGACACCTCATCAACCAACTGAGCCAGGCAACGCATTTGTTATATGGATAAACAAAGAATATAATATATGAAAAAAGATAACCATGCTGAAACAAACAAAAAAACGCGCTAACATTTGAATTACCCAACCATGCCTGGACACGCTAGCCTTCTTCTTCATCTTCCTGTAAAAATACAAAACAAGTAGCGGGGGTTTTAAACCCCCACTAAACACAGCCATGAAAAATAGCGAATAGAAGATGCCTTGATATAAAAAGGGCGCGAGGTCATCATTCAATTCGTATGGAGCTCCTGAATTCAATGGCATAGGTCTCAAGGTCCAATTTTTCCATACAAGGAAAGCCCTATTTTGGAGCTTCTGAAACCCTAGGTTTCATCAATGGTAGATTTTGATACAAGCATCTTTAGAACAATTAAACTATGCCAAAAGTTCCAGGGAGATGTTAGTAACACAAATCAATGATCAAAACACATGAATGATGCATAGAAATTGAAATTCAATTATGGACATATTCATGAAAAAGGTGATTATGTTCTACCGATTCTTGGAGTATGGGGACTCGTGCTTGATTGCAATCGATTCCTAGCAATGTCAGGAACGTAATGGACAAGCCTTTAGACCTTGAATCGCCCTGCAAACACGAAATCAGTTTTCAAGTTTTTTGATGAAAAGTTGCAACTTTGTTCTATGGCTTTGGCAGCTTTTTCGTGTCTTCTTGAATTAGGTTTTCTTGTGCATATGTATGTGAATATTTCTAGGTCAAAACAAAGCCCAAAAGTCCATTGAATTGATGATTTCAATATTTGATTTTTTCCATATATTTTCCAATCTTTTTTCATTGAAATCTTTGCCAATCATGGATGATTTTCCTTTTTTGGATGTGAAACGACCTAGCCAGCTTGCCCTAGTATGATTTGCTGCACAAAAAGATTTGAAAAAGCATTATTTGATATTTTCTCATAATTAAATCTAATTAAATGAATTAATATAAATATAAATTCAATTAATTAATTAAAAATAAGAAAATAAATCCCTTTGAGCTCAATGGGTCGTGCATAGGCTTTGGGTAATGATTCAAGAAAGAAATTGAGGCCCATTAGCAAATTTGAAGTGTTTTAGGCAAAGTTGACTTTTTCAAAATTCCCAAAAATTTCCCAACTTCTCCAATGCATATCTTGCTCAATTTTGAAGCTATGATCATGTTCTTGGACATTTTGGAAAGGTCTTGAAGTCCTCTAACCAATGCCTTTAGTCCCATGTCATTTTGATTTACCAATATCAAGTTATGCTCTTTGACTTAAAGTGCCTTTTTGTTGACTTTTGAAAATGACCTATAATGTTGAAATTGATAACTTTTTGTGAGAGAATTTCTTGGACTTGGAATGTGAAGATGAGTTGTAGGAAATGTCATCCCCTTCAAAATGAGCATTGGATGGGATTTTTCTGATGAACCATGAAAAAGTTATGCCTTGGTCAAGTTACAGTTGACTTTTCAGCTGTCCAAAAATAGAAACTTTTGCATCTTGATGATTTTTGAGCCATTCTTGTGAAATCATGATCAAGATTTGATAAAATGATGGTTGTGGCTTCAAAATAAGATGTTGACCAAAAATTTTGACTTTTGACTGCCAAATGACCATTTTGCCTCTACAGTTGACTGTGGAGCAATTAGGGTTTTTGATTGTGCAACTTGATGCTGTGAGTCTTGAAACTTGACATATGGATGCTTGACAATGTATGTAGGCATGTGGGACTTGATTGGACCCTTGAAAACCTCAATTTCTTTGCAAGAACCAAAACCCTAATTTTGACTGTGTTAGGAGGCAATTGGACTGTGCAACCCTTGAGGGATTTTGAAGCTTTTGGAGATTGACTTTGCCAAATCTTGAAGAATATGGGAGGGAAAATTTTGGGGTACAACAGTTGCCCCTGCTCAATCTTCTTAGACCTGAGGATGTAGATTGGCTGGCGTGCCTTTCGTAATCCGAAGGTGGAAGATGATTGAACACTAGAGTGCCCAGAAATTTGCGCTCACATGTTAGCAGTGTGATGTAGGGAATGGGCTTATAGATGCCATTTGGAGGATTGATGGATAGGAGGATGGGCTTATAGATGCCATCTGGAGATGCGACAGAACCTTGTCGGGAATGGGCTTATAGATGCCATTTAGAACTGTTGGTAGGTGGATGGGCTTATAGATGCCATCTGGAGGTTGTCTGTTGAATTGTAGTTTTTGTAAGTTGAAGGAAGGACACCTGTGTAGGGTTACTTTGACGACGAGTCCGTGTAAAACTGCATCTAGAGCTGAGAAGGAAACCTGTGTAGGGTTTACCGATGACGAGTCCGTGTAAAACTGCATCCTGGCAGAAGTAAAACCTGGGTAGGGTTTCTGATGACGAGTCCGTGTAAAACTGCATCTTTGGGAAGAGAGAACCTGTGTAGGGTTTCTGGTGATGAGTTCGTGTAAAAATACGTCTTTGGGAAGAGAGAACCTGTGTAGGGTTTCTGGTGACGAGTCCGTGTAACACTGCATCTTTGGGAAGAGAGAACCTGTGTAGGGTTTCTTTGACGACGAGCCCGTGTAAAACTATGTCTGGAGAGAGAGAACCTGTGTAGGGTTTCTTCGGGATAAGTTCGTGTAAAACTTCTGGAGGAACCGGGGTAAGGTTACTTCGGGATAAGTCCGTGTAAGACTTCTGGAGGAACCGGGTTAAGGTTACTGCAGGATAAGTTAGTGTAAAACTTCTGGAGGAACCGGGGTAAGGTTACTTCGGGATAAGTCCGTGTAAGACTTCTGGAGGAACCGGGGTAAGGTTACTTCGGGAGCAGTCCGTGTAAGACTTCTGGAGGAACCGGGGTAAGGTTACTTCGGGATAAGTCCGTGTAAGACTTCTGGAAGAAAAGGAACCGGTGTAGGGTTACTTCGGGATAAGTCCGTGTAAGACTTCTGGAGGAACCGGGGTAAGGTTATCTTGAGATAAGCCCGTGTAAGACTTTTTCTGAAAGAAAAGGAACCGGTGTAGGGTTACTTTGATGATAAGTCCGTGTAAGACTTCGTCTGAAAATTGAGAAGGAACCAGTGTAGGGTTGCCTTGTGATGGGTCCGTGTAAGACTTCATCTGAAGTTGAGAAGGAACCAGTGTGGGGTTGCTTCATGATGATCAAGTGGATGATTGTCCTGTCTGGTTTCGGATATTAACCCACGATCAGTCGTCCACAGAATTTTCCTGGCTTGTTACCGGTGTTGATCTGGAACTTGTAAAGGTAGATGGTAATCATCTTTGTATTGATCTTGGTCCTGAAAAGACAAAACGTTAGTTGTATGCAATGTCATGATGTATGACATGCGTGATGTTCTCAGAATAAATAAGATTGTATGTCCATGATGCGTATGTGCATGCTATAATGTATGAAGATGTGATGTTTATGATTGTATTTTCGTCTAGGAAAATAAATCCTTGACGGATGCCGGGAAGTCAAATCCTGGGCTGATGTTGAAGAGTAGCGTTCTTCGTTTCCGCTGGGGATGATGATTGCAAGAATACCGGTAGGAGAAGATGACTCCGTTGGGAAATAAACTTGGCAAATAGATTACTCTGCGGGGAGTGAACCCTGTGGGGAAGGGAGGTACTTTACTGAGGTTGATGATAACTCTGCTGGGGATACCATTGTTGAACTCTGTTGGAAGAATTGATGAACTCCGCTGGGGATAGGAAGACTTCGCCGGGGACGATCTTTCCGTGGCAATTGGCTGAGGATAACCCAGTTATATCCTGGTGGGGAAATAACCTTTGAATAAAGCCGGGGGAGCGTTCGTGCTCTGCAGGGGATAAGCTTATAGAATCTACTGGGGATAAGCTTCCTGAATCTAATGGGGAGATTGATTGGACTTTCCTGGGGAGACTTTTCAGATTGGACTGGGGAATGGCTCCACTGGATGTCTGGTGTTCCGCCGGGGAACAATCTTATATTAAGACTGCCGGGGATGCTTGCTAGGAATGTTTGTAGACTCCACTGGGGAGTGTTGAGATCTTCCGGGAGAGTGTTGCTAACTTGCTGGAGATATTGTTCCTTTGTTAGGGTTGATTAGAGACCAACTGCTTGGGGAGAATTGTTGAATCTTGTCTTATTCGGCGGGGAGTGAAGGTATCTGGGTTATATTCTTCAGTCGAACTTACCTTGGTACCTTGGTGGACAGAGCAATTAGATTGCTTAGACAACTTGTATTACCCCAGTTTCTACAAGAGAAAGTACCTGTGGAGGCCTTGATAACTGCCGATTTGACAAATCTTCTTCTGGTAGGCAAGTGACGAGATGACGGAACATAGTCGTACGCCTTTGATCCCTAATTTTTGCCTGGACCGCCCTTTCGGGTTTTCAGTCCACCGGGATACCCCTTTTTGCCCAAGCCGCCTCTTCAGGTTTTCGACTTGCCGGGTGTACAGATTTTTTTTCATTTTCATCCCTTATTTTTGCCCGAACCCTTTTGGTTCGCCGGGAAGCCCTTATTTTTGCTTAGGTGTGTCAACCTAGCGGGTCTTTGATTATACGTAGTATTTTTTCGACTATGTCCACGCTCTCAGGATGTAGGGAGGTCAACCTGTTGTTGTGTTGCCATGTGACCAGAAGATCTTCGTTTGATAAGGCAAGATCGTTGCTGGAATTCCTGTTCAATGCCCCGAGTGACTCGGATGGAGATCTGCCCCTGGCTATTTGGCATTTTGAGAGATTCTCCGGATCTTGACTGGACTTCCCCTAGATGATAGACCATGATCATGTCATGCCCCTTGATTGGAGGTGCTTTTGTTCATTAGACATTCGTCGTGCGAACTTCTATGTTGTTCAAACAAATAGTCATATGCAAGCAATGTTATATTAAAAATGCAAAGCTTATGTCTGTCTTGAAGTTTTTTTTTTTTGAAAAATGCATTTTTTTTTCATAAAAACAAGTGGATTTTTTGTAGACTGTGATGTCAACTCGTTATTTTACCGCAAGCCTTAAGGAGTCAGGATACCTTTCGTAACAGTATTCTTTCGAACTAACCCATGCTTCAGCTAGGACTTTTAAGGGTTATAACGTGGCCTGGTTCACGGTTTAGGAAACAAAGGATAAAGGCTCAAATTATATTTGTACCCACCCGTTCTTCGTGATGTTCTGCAAACCTAAACTCAGCTGATCGTGCGTTAGACCTTGTTTGAGTCTTTGTCCTGATATTCCAATGATGGTTCGGATATTGACAGTTTATTTTGAATAGGCAGTCATTTTTTTTTGTCGAGGGTTTATAGGACCTCTTCCTTTTTGATTTCGTTATCCCTGTTTTTTTGCCTGAACTGTTTCCTCTTTTGGAATTTCAGTCAGCGGGATGCCCCAGTTTTGTAAGTCTCCTTCATAGGTTTTGACTTAATGGGCTTTCATTTTGAGAGATAATGACTGTCTGTCTTTATGATTATTCGGAACCATCACTGTCTTTTGCTTTGGAAGGACTCCTTTGATGTCATTCATTGTGCACCTGGATCAACTGAGAGAACTACCCTGCCCCAGGTTATGATTAAGGGTTTTAATTTTTTTGTAAAAAGAAAAAACTCCTACTTCTTTGGCTCGAAGGGGTTGAAGAGGGATTATCTTCCTTATAACTCCAGTGTTTAGGAATTGAAACAATGCTTGTACCTCATCAGCGGGGTCTGTTCAAAAGCATATTGTAAAGATCGTGGTATCGTTTTCGTCATCCTCCCTCAAGAGGCTTAGAATTTTTAAATCGAGGGTTGAACATCAAAAATAAAAGCAATTTTGAATATAGTGAACACAATTACTTCAAAACAGACACGTGTAATGCATTAATGAAATAACCAAGTTTGACATGAAATAAAATGTTTGAACAATCAAAGAAATTTACAATTTGAACATTCGAATGGACAAAATTTTCAATCCTAGCCATGTTTTGGCAGGGGAGCAGTGATCACATTGGGAGTCTCAGCAGGCTCGAATTCGATCTCCTTAGCGTCGATCATATTCTGGATCTTGTATTTTAGCGCCCAACAATCCTTAGTATCGTGCCCCGGGCTATCAGAATGGTAAGCACACCTCGCTTCTGGGTTGTAGTTTGGAGAGGAGGTCTTGGGATTTGCAGGAGGGTTGATCACCGCAATCAGATTCATTTTCAACATGTGCTGCAATGCTTGTGACCATGGCATGTTGATGTTGGTGAATTGTCTTTTAGGCTCGTCCGGCCTTCGCTGATTTCCCTTTTGTGGTTGTCAGCATGGTGCGGAACCAGAGATCATGACTTCCCCCGCATGTTGGTCACGACGACCCTTTTGACTGTATGCAACATTAGACTCTTTCTTCCCCATGTAAGGCTTTTTGTGAGTATCAGAAGGTGCGGCCTCTTGAATCTTCCCAGCCTTGATACCAACTTCAATTCTTTCCCCAGTCAAGATTAAATCTGTAAACCCAGCAGAAGAATTCCCAATCAGATGGTTGAAGAAAGGTCCAGACAGGGTCCCCAAGAACATGTCCACAAGCTCACGGTCAGTTAGAGGTGGCTGCACCCTTCCAGCAAGGTCTCTCCACTTTTGCGCATATTCTTTAAAGCCTTCGCCTGCACCCATAGACCTTCCCTGAAGCTGAGTGCGCGTGGGAGCCAGGTCGGCATTGTACTGGTACTGCTTGTAGAATGCAGTGGCCAAGTCCTCCCAACTGCGGATGTTGGCTCCATTCAGTTGATAGAACCAGTCGAGTTGAGTTCCTGACAGACTATCCTGAAAGAAGTGAATCCATAAATTCTTGTCAGCCGTGTAGGGCTGGATCCTCCTTATGTACGACCTGAGATGCAGCTTAGGACATGATGCCCCGTCGTACTTTGAAAAGGCAGGTGCCTTGAATTTGTGCGGGATCACTACCCCAGAAGACAGACCTAGATCTTCGAAGTCCAGGCCGGGCACTTTTTGTATCTCCATAGCACTTAGCCGGTCTTCCAACTGTTTATACCTATCCTCAGCTGGAGGGTACTGTTCATCATTGAACTCTGTCTCGTTGTCGGAGACCACTGGACTAGGAACCTCTCTCTCGTGGGGTTTGTCCTTTCCAACAGATAAGGTAGTCTTCTCAACCTCATTTAGTGATCCATTCCCAGATTTGCGTCTCGGGTTGAACAACACCGTTCTCTTCTTCTTCTTCTTCGAGAGCAGAGTCTTCAAATCCTGTTGACCTTGGGCCAGACTCTTAATCAACTCCTGGAACTGGGCGTTCTGAGCCTGGAGGGCCTTGATGGATTGCTCAGTAGATGATTCAGGATTCATAATGAGACTGCTGAAATAAACAGCAAAGACGGTAAGTGACCTGTAAACAGCGGTACCTGTAATGCAATGACATGTATGTATGCATGCGATGTTTTCAAGGATTTCGCGGGGTAAACAAGAAAATTGTTAGCATTTGAATTTGGGTAGCTTGATTGAAGGAACTGCATATTGTTGAGAGTCCTTCTTCAAGAGTCAAGGCTCACCATATCGAATGGGTCATAGCCCCTGACTTAAGTCATCAACCTTGGCTAGAGGAAAATAAATCCCCTTTTGCCCCTTGCTGGACAGTTGATTCATCAGGACCTGCATCACAAGCCCTTGAGATCCTTGAAATGGATTAGTCCTTATGCAGGATGCATGCAATGGTATGATGTTATGATATGCATGGAGTAATGTAGGTAAACCCTGTTATGAGTCCAGATTAAGGACTGTAAACAAACCCTGCAAGAAACTCATGTGTTAGATAACAAGCATGCAAGTAGTCAAGTTTGAAAGCACACAAGTCACACAAGACAACCCTTAGAGTTTAGGCCAGCATGAAGTTTGGGGTACTACCCTCTTGAAGTTGGTGGGCTCAAAACCTGTCCTATCAGAAGTAATCGGGTTCTAAGGGTCCCAATATCATTGGATTGCTTTCATTGTTCATCGTTTCGATTTAGCCACTGAACTGGTAACCGAAATATTCCAAGAAAACAACCCTCAATTGAGTGTAGTATCGAGTATCAACCAACCTCGGACTGCACCAAAGTCAGTTATCTCACTACCCTAAAGAGGCCAAGATGGTTCAATTAAGGTTCCTAAGGTCAGTTGATGCTTCACGGAACCATGCGGCGGCCCCGTACTCTCCTTGACTGGACTCAAGGGTTACCGGTACTCACCAAAGTGCCACATCAACGTAGCAGACTGCTTCAACCATGTCGGTATACCCCACACAGTTCCCTCACAGTCTTGTTGCTACTTTCTAAGAAGGTATCCCCCAGATCCGGGTTAGGATCTACAGAACTCCTAAGACAGTACCCACAATAATAAAGCAAACAATTCAGACAATTAAAAACACAAGTGATCTTAGTCCTAAGGTACACCTCACTTTTAAGTGTCCCCAGCAGAGTCGCCAATTCTGTGATCGGTGGAAATAGAACTGACTGTTTTTTAAGCTGGTTCACGAAATGTCGCAGTAAGCAAGAGTCGCCACCGTCTTTTATTTTCTCCAACATGGACAGGACAAAAGCACAGCAAAATTCCTTGTGAGATAGTTTCTCGGTTCGGGAGGTAGATTTATAGAAAGGGAAGGTGTTAGCACCCTTTCTATCCATGGTTACCCATGGGCTCTTAGATACTTGCTCATTTGTGTTTTCAAAATGTTTGCTTTTCAAAGTGTGAGTGGGTTTGAAAAAGTTTCTTTGAAAGTTTTCTGAATAACTCTTGCATCAGTCCTCAAAAGTGTTTGAAAAATTGTTTTGAAAGCTTTTTGAAAGTGTCGGTGTGAAAAGAGTTTTTTTTTATTTGTTTTTGAATAGAGCAAGTATCTATGAGTCATCTACCTACCCTAAGGAATTAGGCTGTGTAAATGTCCTTAAGGTAGTGCCATCCCACCATTGAGAGGTAGGTAGCACCACCGTTGGAAGTGTTCGGGTCTATTCGAGTGTAGGGACAATGTGGTCACCGAAGCAACAGTTAGGACACCTTAGAAGCTACCCTTATGTCCTTGATCCCTTTTTTTATCCGAGGCAATCGTTTCGAGGCAACTATTTCGAGGCAACTGGATCATGGACATAAGGACTTACTAAAACGTCCTATACTTGACAGCCACATTTCGAAGGCAACAGGTGAGGCGTACCCTAGAAGTGGTGTGTGTATTTGTGTGTTATTTTCAGGTATTGTTATCTTTGATCAGGGCATTATTGTGAGCTACGCTTGTTTTTAATTAACCATACATTCTTTCATGCAAGTTAGAATTTAAGGGTGCGGAAATTTAAATGCGGAAAGATAAAACTACGCTATTACAAGGCGCGGGTCTATACATCGCCAAAGTACAAAGACCCGTTTTGATAAAAATGCGGAAAGTAAAAAGACCTAATTACTATTACAATCCTTGAGCAGTTACATAATATTCAAAAAGAAAATAATGCACGAAAAGAAATCGAACGTCCGAGGGTTTTAACCCTTTTGAAATTGAACGAAATTAAAGTCTAATGAATTATTTAATTAAAGAAAAGAAATTGTTTTTTATGTTTTTGGTATTTATGAAAATAAAGAAAATTAAGATTAGAGGGAAACCCTAGTTCTAAACATTTTAATTATTAATAAAAAGAAATATTAAAGTTACTCTAAATTACTAATTAATTAATATGCATGTTTATTTACAAAAATAAATAGTAATTATAATAATAAATAATGAGAAAAATAATTAATTAAGAAAAGGATGAAAAATGTCAAAAAAAACCCCAAGTCTAGATATTTTTTATTTATTAAGAAAAGGATTAAAGTGTAAAACCCTAAATTAACTAAATTAATTGTTAAAGTTTATTTACAAAAAAATAAATTAATGAGTAAATTAATAAATAATTAGACATATTTTTTATTTTGATTTTTCTGTTTTTATTATGAAAAGAATATTATTTTAAGTGAGTTAAATAAAAATAAGTAAAAGAATTAGAAAAAGAAAAGAAAATAGAATTGAAAAATATACAAACCAAGGGGGTATCAGGCCCAAAGGGAGGTGAATTGGAGTAATCTGGCCCATCAGCATAGGCCTTGTTGACTTTCCACGCTTGTGTGTATGTCCATTGACTGAGCCCTACCATGGAATTCATTCAGTGGCCCTTGGATTGAACCCTGAAGCCACTTGGCAAGCACAGGCATGAGCGTATATGGTAGGCCATGGAATGAGTGCTGCACTAGAACACATTGAAACAAAAATTATTAAGCATATGGGGGGACCTGGGAATCAAACCCAGGTCCCTATACCTGCAAGACACCTCATCAACCAACTGAGCCAGGCAACGCATTTGTTATATGGATAAACAAAGAATATAATATATGAAAAAAGATAATCATGCTGAAACAAACAAAAAAACGCGCTAACATTTGAATTACCCAACCATGCCTGGACACGCTAGCCTTCTTCTTCATCTTCCTGTAAAAATACAAAACAAGTAGCGGGGGTTTTAAACCCCCAATAAGCACAGCCATGAAAAATAGCGAATAGAAGATGCCTTTGTATAAAAAGGGCGCGAGGTCATCATTCAATTCGTATGGAGCTCTTGAATTCAATGGCATAGGTCTCAAGGTCCAATTTTTCCATACAAGGAAAGCCCTATTTTGGAGCTTCTGAAACCCTAGGTTTCATCAATGGTAGATTTTGATACAATCATCTTTAGAACAATTAAACTATGCCAAAAGTTCCAGGGAGATGTTAGTAACACAAATCAATGATCAAAACACATGAATAATGCATAGAAATTGAAATTCGATTATGGACATATTCATGAAAAAGGTGATTCTGTTCTACCGATTCTTGGAGTATGGGGACTCGTGCTTGATTGCAATCGACTCCTAGCAATGTCAGGAACGTAATGGACAAGCTTTTAGACCTTGAATCGCCCTGCAAACACGAAATCAGTTTTCAAGTTTTTTGATGAAAAGTTGCAACTTTGTTCTATGGCTTTGGCAGCTTTTTCGTGTCTTCTTGAATTAGGTTTTCTTGTGCATATGTATGTGAATATTTCTACGTCAAAACAAAGCCCAAAAGTCCATTGAATTGATGATTTCAATATTTGATTTTTTCCATATATTTTCCAATCTTTTTTCATTGAAATCTTTGCCAATCATGGATGATTTTCCTTTTTTGGATGTGAAACGACCTAGCCAGCTTGCCCTAGTATGATTTGCTGCACAAAAAGATTTGAAAAAGCATTATTTGATATTTTCTCATAATTAAATCTAATTAAATGAATTAATATAAATATAAATTCAATTAATTAATTAAAAATAATAAAATAAATCCCTTTGAGCTCAATGGGTCGTGCATAGGCTTTGGGTAATGATTCAAGAAAGAAATTGAGGCCCATTAGCAAATTTGAAGTGTTTTAGGCAAAGTTGACTTTTTCAAAATTCCCAAAAATTTCCCAACTTCTCCAATGCATATCTTGCTCAATTTTGAAGATATGATCATGTTCTTGGACATTTTGGAAAGGTCTCGGAGTCATCTAACCAATGCCTTTGGTCCCATGTTATTTTGATTTACCAATCTCAAGTTATGGTCTTTGACTTAAAGTGCCTTTTTGTTGACTTTTGAAAATGACCTATAATGTTGAAATTGATAACTTTTTGTGAGAGCATTTCTTGGACTTGGAATGTGAAGATGAGTTGTAGGAAATGTCATCCCCTTCAAAATGAGCATTGGATGGGATTTTTCTGATGAACCATGAAAAAGTTATGCCTTGGTCAAGTTACAGTTGACTTTTCAACTGTCTAAAAATAGAAACTTTTGCATCTTGATGATTTTTGAGCCATTCTTGTGAAATCATGATCAAGATTTGATCAAATGATGATTGTGGCTTCAAAATAAGATGTTGACCAAAATTTTTGACTTTTGACTGCCAAATGACCATTTTGCCCCTACAGTTGACTGTGGAGCAATTAGGGTTTTTTATTGTGCAACTTGATGCTGTAAGTCTTGAAACTTGACATATGGATGCTTGACAATGTATGTATGCATGTGGGACTTGATTGGACCCTTGAAAACCTCAATTTCTTTGCAAGAACCAAAACCCTAATTTTGACTGTGTTAGGAGGCAATTGGACTGTGCAACCCTTGAGGGATTTTGAAGCTTTTGGAGATTGACTTTGCCAAATCTTGAAGAATATGGGAGGGCAAATTTTGGGGTACAACACATAGTATGTTAGGGAATCCCGGTTTGGAATTCTAGGGTTCCGTAGAATTGTCCCTATTGCCTCGAATTGTAGGTTGAAAACCATTAGGGTGTCAGATGATAAAAAGGAATGATGAAATAATGTTGTTTGATGTATAATGGAGCAAAATGGATGTGTTTTGGTGTTTCTCATGTTGCAATTCGTATGGATATGTTTGGAATTGGTTTAGAATGAATAAATGTTGTCAAAAGTGCAGAATTTGACTCTGCAGGTCGTGGGAACCGGTTCCCAGTGGGGAGGAACCGGGTTCCCCTGTGTGAATTTATAAAAACTCGCAAAAATGCACGTAGGAACCGGTTCCTGTATAGGTAGGAACCGGGTTCCCATACATTTTTCCAGAAGCGTGATTTTTGAACTTCGCAGGAACCGGTTCCTGCATATGTAGGAACCGGGTTCTACTGTAACTTTTGAAAAATATTAAACTTTGAAAATTCATAACTTTCAAACCGTAAGTCCATTTTGAGTGCCGTTTTGGACGTTATTTCTTAAATTTAATGCTCTATTTTATAAAATGAAAAGATTTCCTAAAACCTGAAATTATTTTGAAAATGAGTCAAATCCCGGAATAAGTGATTATTGGCTAACACACATGGGTGTGTATGTAGCAGTGAACCTGTGATGGATGGACGTATTAGTATTGTGTGAATGAAAGGCATGTTTATGTTGCTAATGATGGTGTGCATGATCATTGAGATATCATGTTTTTGGTTTTGGTTCAGTTATGATAAATTGATGTATTTCATAGACTGATTTGATGTTGCATGCTAGTGATGTGCGTGCATATGCATTGTTTTGGTGAAGTTAATTCCCATTGTGTGGAATTTGACTTGTATTGCCGTTAATCGATACCCGGGTGATGATGGGTGGTTAGGATGGATTCGTGTCCGGGTGTTTATGGACGAATCGATGGTTGTTGTATCCGGTTGATGATAGATCAGTGTTGGGTGACTTGGTCACGTGTTGGTACCACATTTATTGTGTCTGCATTTGTGTTTGCATGGAATTGTAACATGTTAGGATGTCTTCCAGTGTTACAATTCTTTGGTTGATTATTGATTTGTGCATAATGACTTGTATGATTGGAACTACGTGTTGAATATGAATTTATGCTAAAATGGGTCAAATAATATACTTGTGATATAATGTTGATTGAGAAGCTTATAATGCATGTTAATCATGAGAAATCTCACCCTTACTTTAACAATTTCAGATTAAAGTTAGCAGCTCAGGAGTTGGTGAGGATGGCTCTAGAGCTATGTTACTTTAAGTCCGCGTGTCAGTGTCGTGCTCTGATAGGTTGTAACACTGGGGAACGTTTAGTTGAGGAATTAGTTATTATTCAATTGTTTCTTTGAATTTCATTGGGAATAATTATGTTTTGGTTTATTCCGTTTTGGTTATGGTATTTTTCCGCTGTGTAAGACATGGTCTTAAGTTGATTGAATTATTTGAATAATGACCCTCAGTGTAGCATGACTACTATTTTATTGGAAGTTTTATTTATTTCATAATTGTGACATCCCTTGTTCCGTGTTAACTCTGATGGAATATGTCTTTAATCATTGATATAATTAATATTATTCGGGGTATTTTATAAGGGGTGTTACAATAGTGGTATCAGAGTGTTGTACCCCAAAATTTGCCCTCCCATATTCTTCAAGATGTGCAAAGAACATGCTTCAAAATCTCCCAAGGGTTGCACAGTTCAAGGGCCTCCTAACAGTCAAAAACTAGGGTTTTGATTCTGGCAAAGAAGTTGAAGTTTCCAAGGGTCCAATCTAGTCCCACATGTCTACAAACATGGTCAAGCATCCTCATACCAAGTTTCAAGACTCACAGCACAAAATTGCACAGTCAAATGCCCTAATTGCTCAGCAGTCAACTGTAGGGGTAAAATGGTCATTTGACAGTCAAAAGTTCAAATTTTTGGTCAACATCTTATTTTGAAGCCACAAACATCATTTGATCAATTCTTGATCATGATTTTCAAGGTATGGCTCAAAAAGTCTCAAGATACAAAAGTTTCCATATTTGGACAGTTGAAAAAGTCAATTGTAACTTGACCAAGGCATAACTTCCACATGGTTTATCAGAAAAATTACATCCAAATCTCATTTTGAAGAGAAAGACATTTCCTACAACTCCTCTTCACACTTCAAGTCCAAGAAATGCTCCCACAAAAAGTTATCAATCTCAACATTATAGGTCATTTTCAAAAGTCAACAAAAAGGCACTTTAAGTCAAAGACCATAACTTGAGATTGGTAAATCAAAATGACATGGGACCAAAAGCATTGGTTAGAGAACTTCAAGACCTTTCCAAAATGTCCAAGAACATGATCAAAGCTTAAAAATTGAGCAAGATATGCCTTGTGGAAGTTGGGAAATTTTTGGGAATTTTGAAAAGTCAACTTTGCTTCAAATACCTCAAAATTGCTAATGGGCCACATTTTCTTCCAAGAATCATTATCCAAAGGCTATGCACGACCATTTGACCCAAAGGGGATTTATTTCATCATTTTTTATTATTTATTTGAATTTTTATCACCATTAATTCATTTAATTAAATAAAATATGACAAAAATACTAAACAAATGTTTTTGAATCCTTTTATGCAGCATATGCCCTCATTATTCACTCAAGATCTCGTGCACATCAAAAAAGGAAAGATTTTGTGCAAATTGGCATGTTCTTCATGAGGAAAAGATTGAAAAAGATACCATGAGAATCAAATCTCAAAAACATCAATGCAAAGGTTAATGGACTTGAATTCTTACCCTAATTCGTTCCATACACATACTCAAACACAACCCTAATGCTAGAAACTTTCAAGCTGCGCTCAGAAGAACATACACACTTTGCATTTTTTTGTGAAAAAGTCAAAACTGAAAACACAGTTTCAGTGCGTTTCAAGGCGAGATAACCATTCCAATAGCTTGCCAAGGTCACTAGGGATCTATTCCAATCAAAACCACCACCTCTAACACAAAGAATTGGTAACACGAAGCCGTCCTGTCCTTGATATTGTTCATATTCGTGTTTTGATTTATACGTATCATTCCTGCCTTTTTCTTGTTGTTTTGCACTAACATAAACATTCTAAAACTTTTGGCATCATTTAATTGAATTTTTGTGCCCTGTACGAGAATCTGCCATTAACGCCTTCTAGGTTTTCAGAGGTCAAATTTTAGGGCTTCTTTCATAGGAAAAAATTGAACCACAAGACCTATATCATTGAACTCAGGGCATCTGGACGATTCAATTCCATAGGTCGCGCCCTTTTTATATTTGAGTATGGCCTAATCGTTATTTTCCAGGTTTGAGTTAGTGGGGGTTTAAAACCCCCGCTATTTGACATATTTTTTCAGGCAAAAGCAAAGAACAAGTGGAGAAGAAGATGAGTTGTAAGCACACGGTTGGCTGATTCAAAAGCCTGGCGCGCGTTTTGTTGAAATTCCAGAATAATGCTTATGTTCCATTATAATATTTGCGTTCCATATAATAAACAAAGAGCGCGCTTAGCACAGTTGGTGGGCAACGTGGACAATAGGTACTGGGACCTGGGTTCGATTCCCAAGTCCCCTCTCTTCCTCAATATTGTTTTGTTTAACGTATTTCCATGTAGCGTTCCTTTCAGAAGTCCACCATGCACCCTACGCTCAAGCTGGCCACGCGTCCCACAACATCAATCCAATGGTCATGATCTGGAGTCCACCATGGACATCAGTCAAACATGCCACACGCGCGCTGAGAAAGTCAAACAAGGCCAGGAATCAGTGGGCCTAATTGCTTGCTACAAACCTCCAAAAGGGCCAACAAACCCCCCTTTGTTTGTATTTTCTTCCCTTTGTTCTTTTCCTTTTTTTATTTTGTTTTAATTCTTTTCTCTTAATTTCTTTAAGTTAATTTTAAATAATAAAAATACAAAAATCAGAAAGACAAAAATAAAAATATATTTTATTTAAATATTTTTGTAAATAAATTTTATTAACTAATTTAGTTTTAATTCTAGGTTTAATTTTAATGTTTTTTTAATAAACTAAAAAATGTAGAATTAGGGTTTTAAATACTTTTATTCTTTTTCTTTTCTTTTACCATTATTAAATATTAATTATTTTTATAAATAAATATGCCATGTAAATAATTAATGTAAATTAGGTCAAACTAAAAATATTTTTTTAATAAATTAAAAACAATTTAGAACTAGGGTTTTAATTAACTTTTTAATTCCAATTTAATTTTCTCATTAAACTCCATAAATACAAAAACTCCAAAAAAATTCTTTCTTTTATTTAAATTTAATTAATTTCATAATTTTAATTTAATTTCTTTAAAAGGGCCCAACGTCCTCGCTTTCGATTATAATTTCGTTTCGCGCGCTTACTTTATTTCTTTTTTTATAAATTTCATGTAATTACCCCAAAGCCTTGTAATAGATTAATTAGGACATTTATCTTTTCGCATTTTATTTTATTTCAAATCGGGTCTTGGATTAATTTGGCGATGTAGACCCGCGCCTTTGTAATAGCGTAGGACTTTTATCTTCTCGCATCTTTTGACTGTTAATAACTTGCATGAAAGAATGAATGCCAAAAATAAAAACAAAGCGTAGATCACCAATACATGACAAGACAAATATAACTGAAAATGACACACAAATCACACACCACCCCTAGGGTACGTCTCACTGTTGCCTTGCCCCTCGAAAGGTGGTCGTCGAGTAGAGGATGTTTTAGTAAGTCCTCATGTCCATGAACATGTCATGAGGGTAGCTTCTAAGGTGTCTTCCTATTGCTCTGGTGACCACAATGTCCCGAACCCTCGAATTGACCCGAACACCTCCAACGGTGGTGCTACCTACCTCTCAATGGTGGAATGGCACTATCTTAAGGACATTTACACAGACGAATTCCTTAGGGTAGGTAGATGACTCGTAGATACTTGCTCTAATTTCAAAACAAATCAAAAACTTCTTTTCACACCGACACCTTTCAAAAAGCTTTCTAAAGCAATTTTTTCAAACACTCTTGAGGACTGATACAAGAGTCGAACTGAAATTTTCCAAGAAACTTTTTCAAACCCACTCACCTTGAAAAGCAAACAAACAATTTTGAAAACACAAATGAGCAAGTATCTAAGAGCCCATGGATAACCATGGATAGAAAGGGTGCTAACACCTTCCCTTTCTATAATCTACCTCCCGAACCGAGAGCAATCTCTATAAGGAATTTTTCTGTGCTTTTGTCCTTTCCATTTGGAGAAAATAAAAGACGGTGGCGACTCTTGCTTCCGCGACATTTCGTGAACCAGTGTTAAACAGTCAGTTCCAGATCCACCGATCACATAACTGGCGACTCTGCTGGGGAATAATATAAAGTGAGGTGTACCTTAGGACTAAGATCACTTGTGTTTTCAATTGTTGTGCTTGTTTGCTTTATTATTGTGGGCTGCATCGGAGTTACATAGATCCTATCCCGGATCTGGGGATACCCTGTTAGGTAGCATAAGCTGTGAGGGACCTGTCCGGCGTAGACCGACACGGGTGAAACAGTGGCTACGTTGGTGTGGCACCTTGGTCTGTACCGATATCCCTTGTGTCACAACAAGGAGAATATGGGTCTTCTGAGGAGTCATTAAGCACCAACAGACCTTAGAACCTTGAATGACACAACTTGGCCATTAGAACAGTAGCAGTATGCTACGCCCATTGAGGCTAAACTCTCGTGATGGTTCTGGCCGCAAGAAAAGATTGCGATGCTGGAGTTATGATCGATTGAGGGTAGTCAATGATATTGGGATCCTCTAAGAACCCGGTTACTTTTGATAGGACAGGTATGAACCAACAAACTGAAAGAGGGTAATACCTAGACCTCATGCTGGCCTAAACTTTAAGGGCTTGTCTTGTGTGACTTGTGTGCCTTACCATGTTTGCTTTTATAAATATTTGTGGTGTGCTTTATCATAACATGATAACATCATGAGCATTGCATGCATCCTGCATAAGGACTGGCCATTTCAAAGACAAGAGGGTTTCACCTTTGCTCTGTTTTGTAGGAAATCATGATGCTTATGCGAAGGAATACTATCTGGTTCAACTTTGTTCACTCACTTGAGTTACTTGAAGAATTGGTTAGCAGAATTCCAAACACCACATCTTTCATTCAGAGGCATGGTTCTCTTCTTAGTTTAGTCACTGCAAAGCGGGATCAACAGTTGATGAGTGTCCTGACCCAGTTCTATGACCCTCTGTACCAGTGCTTCACCTTTCAAGACTTCCAGCTGGTCCCTACCCTAGAAGAGTTCTCTGATTTGCTTGGTATCCCTATCTTGGATCAGATTCCCTTTACTGGTTGGGAAAAGACCCTCAGGCTTGAGGAGGTTACTGCAGCTCTTCCCTTGACCCATCAAGAAGTAATGGACAACTGGGTAACTAGAAGCTGAGTTAAGGGTTTCTTGGCCAAGTTTCTGGTTGGTAAAGCTAACAGTTTCTGGAATGACTTGGACTTTAGGGCATATGAAGACATTTTGGCTCTCTTAATCTATGGGCTAGTCTTGTTTCCTAATCCTGACAACTTCATCAATGTCACTGCCATAAGGGTCTTCATGTCTCAGAAACCTGTGCCCACTCTCTTGGGTGACATCCTACAACAACTTCATGCTCGTACTGCCCGAAGACGAGGAACTCTGTGGTGTTGTATCCCTTTGTTGGTGAGGTGGTTTATTTCGCACCTCCCTAAGTTCGTGCTGAAGAACCAAGAAGGAAGAGGTTGGGCTCATAGGTTAATGTCTCTCACTGATAAAGATATCATGTGGACTTTCAGAGGTTTGGATGAGATAGCTGTTATTGATCGTTGCGGAGAATACCCTAATGTTCCTTTGATTGGTACTCAAGGAGGAATCTCTTACAATCCATGTCTAGCTCTCGTCAGTTTGGAAGGGCCAGAAGAGAAGGGCCTCATGAGATGTTAGTGCCTCACATCAGTTTTGAGTTTCAGGTGGATAGTGACGAGCTGCGTCGTAGGTTCATCAAGGCTTGGGACAGAGTTCATAAAGCTGACCCACAAGAGTTGGGGCCAAAGACTTCTCTACCTATGGAAGCCTACTACAAATGGGTTCGCATCCGTGCTCAGAAGTTAGGTATGCCATACGAAGCTGTCAGACCCGTCATTCTTGAGTACCCTGACAAAGATGGGGCTCCTCCAACTGTCCTCCCTCCTCAGATACCTACTGATTATGAGACATTAAAGAGGTCTTGGTCGCAACTGCAAGAAGAGCGGGATTCTTACCGGGAAAAGTTCAACGAGCAGGAATTAAAGATCCAGAAGCTGACAAAGCAGTTGGAGAATGAGCGAGCTCCGAATGACTACATCCGTACTGAGAAGAGGAGACCATGGGATCAATAAGGAGCTCTGGATGTTCTTTTACAGCTTTATTTCCCTTTTCAGTATTTCCCTTTTATGTAACGCCTATGGGCAACCTGTTGAACAGTTTAAGTTTCAAAGTTGAATCTAATGAAGTGTGTTCCTTTTTTGTTTACAAAGTTGATTCCCGATTGTCTTTGAAAACATAAATCATACGCATTCCATTCATCATGTGCATAGCAGGTATTCTTCTTTTCAGGTTGCTTATTGTTCTTCGCTGTTTATTTCAGCACCATGAACCCTGACTCATCATCAACCGAGATGTCTATCAAGGCCCTTCAGGCGCAGAACACGCAATTTCAGGAGCTGATCATGGGTTTGGCTCAAGGCCAAGAAGAGCTGAAGGCTTTACTCCTGAAGAAGGAGAAGAAGAAGAAGAGAACTGTTCTTTTCAACTCAGGCCGAAGGTTTGGCAACACTCTGCAGAATGAAGAAGCTGGTTCATCTGTAGGCAAAGGCAGTCCCCAGGGGGGAAAGGCTTCAAGTCCAGTAGTCTCTGACAACGAGACTGAATTTAATGAGGAACAGTATCCTCCTGCTGAAGACCGGTATAAGCAGTTGGAAGACAGACTGAATGCGATGGAGATCCAACAAGTGCCTGGGCTGGATTTTGGAGACTTGGGCTTATCTACTGGTGTGATTATTCCTCACAAGTTTAAGGCACCATCTTTCACCAAGTATGACGGGGCGTCTTGTCCCAAGCTACACCTCAGATCTTATGTGCGGAAGATTCAACCGTACACAGTGGACAAGAATTTGTGGATCCACTTATTCTAGGAGAGTCTTTCAGGGACTCATCTCAAATGGTTCTATCAGCTGGATGGGACCAAAGTTCGTAACTGGGAGGAGTTGGCTACTGATTTTTATAAGCAGTATCAATATAATGCCGACCTTGCTCCTACACGTACCCAACTCCAGGGTATGTCGCTAGGATCAAGCGAAGGTTTTAAAGAGTATGCACAGAAGTGGAGGGATCTGGATGGCAGGGTGCAGCCTTCGTTAACTGACCGTGAGCTGGTGGATATATTCTTAGGGACCCTATCTGGGCCATTTTTCAATCATCTTATCGGTAACTCGTCTGC
Organism: Vicia faba; assembly: GCA_948472305.1. NCBI lineage: Eukaryota > Viridiplantae > Streptophyta > Magnoliopsida > Fabales > Fabaceae > Vicia > Vicia faba. Next base: position 86,485 of record CATIWC010002326.1, on the reverse strand, counting down.
AGGGTTCACTGATCTTATTCTGACTGGAGAGAGAATAGAGGCTGGAATGAAGTCCGGTAAAATTCAGAAGGGTGCATCATCAAGTTCTGAGAAGAAGCCCTTTAAGAAGGAGGCCAGTGCTGTATATGGGCCTAAAAGACATGATAAACCTGAGCGCCACCAATCTGTCAACGCGGTGATGATTGCTAAGCCTGCTTCCGCTCCTCGGCAAACCAATCCACCCAGGGCTGAAAGACCCAGAAGAGAGTTTACCCGTCTGAGTATGACTCTATCGTAAATCTTGCCGCAGTTGCTATCCACCAACCTAGTGACTGTCAGAGAGGCCCCGAAGGTTATGAATACTGCCTCTCCGAAGTACAATCCAAATGCTCGCTGTGCTTATCACTCCGATAGCCCGGGGCATTCCACTGATGACTGCTGGGCTTTAAGGAATAAGGTGCAAGACCTTATTGACGCAAAGGAGATACAATTTGAAGCGCCTGAGAGGCCAAATATGGTGACTGCTCCTATGCCCCAGCATGGAGTGAATGCCGTTGATGAAGATGTGTATGCCGTTTCTGTGAATGATGTAGCTACTCCTCTGATGACCGTTAAGAGGAACCTACTGCTGGCCGGTTTATTTCCGGGTTGTAGTGAAGGTTGCCTTTTCTGTGCTGTTTCCCTTTCTGGTTGTCCTTTGCTGAAGTTGGGCATCCAAAGCCTGATGGACAGCAAAGAGATTCTGTTCAAGAAGACTGCTGTTCAGTTTGTTCCGGTGGAAGAAGTATCTGTTGTTACCATTTTCAATAATCCGATCAAGGCTCTCCCAAGGAAGCCGGTTAAAATCATGACTGTCGCACCCATTGTGATTACTGTTCCGGGGCCTCTCCCCTATGAATCCGATAAGGCTGTCCCATGGCACTATGGGGCAGATGTATATATACATGGTATAAAGCAAGAGTTCAACACTGGCACCAGCGTCAGCAATATCACTGGTCTAGCCAAAGTAACCCGCAGTGGCAGGCTCTTCTCGCCTGACATTGCGCCACCCGCTATTCGAAGACCTCTCGTTATAATACCTGCAAGTGTATCTGTTCCCATTTATGATCAAGTGGTTTCCCCTGCTGCCGAGTCATCTAATGCTCGGGGCAAAGGGATTGAAGATGAGCCTGCCCGGATGGAGGCACCAAAATCTGTGAATGCTGAGGCCTCCCAACAAGAGATGGAGGAAATTCTGAAGATAATCAAGAAGAGCGACTTTAATGTTGTTGAACAGCTGGGGCATACCCCCTCCAAGATCTCCATGCTCTCCTTGCTACTGTGCTCAGAGGCCCATGCTAAGGCCCTGATTTCATTCCTCAAGACGGCCCATGTGCCACAGGAGACATCTGCAGTCCAGTTTACTGATTGCGTAGCCAATTTGACAGCCGACAATGGTTTGGGTTTCTCGGATGCTGACCTTACTGCTAAGGGAAAGGACCATAATGACGCCCTGCATGTCTCTATTGAATGCAGGGGCACTACTCTTGCGCACATGTTAGTGGACACTGGTTCTTCCCTGAATGTGCTACCCAAGAAGGTCTTAGACCGTTTGGATTGTGAGGGCCTGGAGCTGAAACCTAGCAACATCATTGTCAGAGCCTTTGACGGTTCTAAGAGGATGGTCCATGGAGAGGTAGACATTCCTATTCGTGTGGGTTCTCAAGTATTCGACTCTACTTTCTATGTGATGGATATCCGTCCATCGTATTCTTGTCTACTGGGTCGACCTTGGATCCACAAAGTTGGGGCAGTGACCTCTACCCTACACCAGAAGCTCAAGTACCCCGTCAGAGGGAAGATTGTCACAGTGCAGGGAGAGGAGGAGTATATGGTGAGCCATTTGAATTCCTTCCGATATATTGAGATGAACGGGGAGTTTATTGAAACCCCCTTTCAGCATTTTGAAGAGGTACCTCCAACATTGGCAGCGGCAGAAACAGTGGTTGAAGAGGATGTTCCTTTGAAGATGGCTTCCGTGAAGGACGCCCGGGCTGTAATCAAGAAAGGTGAATGTGCTAACTGGGGCAGGCTCCCTGATTTCACTCTTAAAACTGACAAGTTTGGACTGGGTTTTACTGCAGAGGCTCAGAGGGCTGTGCGCAAGGCAAAGACCAGAAGACCTCCTGTGCTCATTACCAATCCAGGAGTGAATGCCATTGGGGATGAAGATGAAGTAGAAGAGTCAGAATTCGATAGCTGGATTTACCCGACGACTGATGGTGGATTGACCAATTGGACTGCTAAAGATCATACTCCTGTTACTTTTGTTACGCAGTAATAAACTCCTTTGTTTTGTTATTTGTAATAAACAATGAATTAAAACTCTATGGCCCGGTGTCTTACCCGGGGCACCGTGGCTTCCTTTGTGGGGGTATATTAATTGTCATTTCATATATCATGAATAAAGACCTTGGACGTTTTCTCGCATTTCAAATCTTATGCTCCTTTTCTTTCTTTCCTTTCGTTATATATTGCAAAACAGCTGTATTTACACACACTCACTCATACAGGTTTCAATCCACTCTGGATCTCACTGGTAACGACTCTGCTACTGCCAGTTATGACTTCGAAAATCCGATCAACTTAGCCGAAGACGAAGGTGAAGATGATTGCGAAGTGCCGGGCGAGCTTGCAAGACTGTTACTCCAGGAAGAGAGGGAAATTCAACCACATGAAGAGCTGGTGGAAACGATAAATCTGGGTACCGAGACGGATAGGAAAGAAGTCAAGATTGGTGCCAACCTAGAGCTCAGTGTGAAGCAACGGTTGACTCAGATGTTACATGAATATGTGGAAATCTTCGCCTGGTCCTACGAAGACATGCCCGGGTTGGATACTGACATTGTGGTCCATCATTTGCCTACCAAGGAAGACTGCCCTCCGGTTAAGCAAAAGGTCCGCCGTATGCGTCCAGAGATGTCTGAGAAGATCAAAGCCGAGGTTATGAAGCAGTTTGATGCTGGGTTTCTTGTAGTGACTTCTTACCCTCAGTGGGTTGCTAATGTGGTGCCAGTACCAAAGAAAGATGGAAAGGTCAGAATGTGTGTCGATTACAGGGATCTGAATAGGGCCAGCCCCAAGGATGACTTCCCTCTGCCTCACATTGATGTCCTTGTTGACAATACTGCTCAGCACAAGGTGTTCTCGTTCATGGATGGTTTTTCAGGGTATAATCAGATCAAGATGGCTCCTGAAGACATGGAAAAGACTACCTTTGTTACTCAGTGGGGGACCTTCTGCTACAAGGTCATGCCTTTTGGACTGAAGAACGCTGGGGCAACCTACCAACGTGCCATGGTTGCTTTATTTCATGACATGATCCATCATGAGATAGAAGTGTATGTCGATGACATGATTGCAAGGTCCCAAACTGAGGAAGAACACCTTGATCATCTGCAGAAATTGTTTGACCATCTGAAACTGTACAAGCTGAGGTTGAACCCGAACAAGTGCACCTTCGGGGTCAGATCTGGAAAGTTGCTAGGCTTCGTTGTAAGTGATAAGGGTATTCAAGTGGACCCTGCCAAGGTTAAAGCCATTCAAGAGATGCCAGTTCCTAAGACAGAGAAAGAAGTCAGAGGCTTTTTAGGACGCCTGAATTACATTGCTCGATTCATCTCACACCTAACTGCTACTTGTGAACCAATCTTCAAGCTGCTGAAGAAAGATCAGGTAGTACGTTGGAATGATGAATGTCAGGCTGCTTTTGACAGAATCAAAGAGTATCTCCAAGAACCACCCATCCTAATGCCACCGGTTGAGGGGAAACCTCTGATATTATACCTGGCAGTACTTGACAACTCAATGGGGTGTGCGCTGGGGCAGCATGACGAGTCTGGCCAAAAAGAGCATGCCATTTATTACCTTAGCAAAAAGTTTACCGACTGTGAGACCCGATACTCATTGCTCGAGAAAACTTGCTGCGCTTTGGTATGGGTTGCTCACCGGCTGAGACAGTATATGCTAACTCACACTACCTTGTTGATCTCAAAGATGGATCCTATAAAGTACATATTTGAAAAGCCTGCTCTGTCTGGGAGAATAGCAAGATGGCAAATGATCTTGACGGAATACGACATACAATACACGACTCAGAAAGCCATCAAAGGAAGTGTATTGGCAGACCACTTGGCACACCAGGCAGTAGACGACTATCAGTCAATGAACTTCGAGTTTCCAGATGAGAGTATCATGATAGTGACTGATTGTGAAGTACCTGGACCAGATGAAGGACCTGAGGAAGGATCCCGATGGTCTATGCATTTTGATGGAGCCTCCAACGCTTTGGGTAATGGCATCGGCGATGTGATCATATCCCCTCAAGGCACTCATACTCCACTCACTGCCCGGCTATGTTTCAACTGCACCAACAACATGGTGGAGTATGAGGCATGCATCATGGGTCTCCAAGCTGCGATCGACTTAAGGATCAAGTTTCTGAGTGTCTTCGGAGATTCCGCTCCCGTGATCAATCAGATCAAAGGGGAGTGGGATACGAAACATCCGAATCTTATTCCTTACAGAGAATGTGTGTTGACCTTGATCCCTCACTTCACAGAGATAACCTTTGAACACTTTCCGAGAGAGGAGAATCAGCTGGCGGACGCGTTAGCCACGATGTCTTCCATGTTCAAAGTCAAATGGGACAATGAGGCTCCCCGGATCATTATCTGGAAACTGGACGAACCGACATATTGTTGTGATCTCGAGACTGAATTGGTGACTGAGAAACCTTGGTACCATGAGGTGAAGAGATACTTGGAAGCTCAGGAATACCCTGAAGGTGCATCTATCAACGATAAGAAGTTTCTGAGAAGGTTCGTAGCGAAGTTCTTCCTTAGCAATGGCATCCTGTATAAGCGAAACCATGATTCGACCTTACTGTGTTGTGTGGATAAGACTGAAGCAGAAAGGATCATGGCAGAGCTGCATGAAGGTACCTTCGGAACACATTCCAGTGGACATACTATGGCAAAGAAGATCCTTCGGGCAGGATATTTCTAGTCCACAATGGAAGCCAACTGCTACCAACATTCTCGGACATGTCACAAATGCCAGATTTATGCAGACAAGGTGCATGTTCCTCCAGTTCCTCTAAATGTCCTGACTGCGCCTTGGCCTTTTGCAATGTGGGGCATAGATATGATCGGTGAGATTAAACCTACGGCATCCAACGGGCATCGCTTCATCCTGGTAGCGATTGATTACTTCACGAAGTGGGTTGAAGCAGCTTCCTACGCTACGGTAACCAAGACTGTTGTGGCACGGTTCATTCGGCACAACCTGATTTGTCGATACGGCGTCCCTGAAAGAATCATTACAAACAACGGTACCAATCTTAATAACAAGATGATCACTGAGCTCTGCGAGCAGTTCAAGATACAGCACCACAACTCTTCTCCCTACCGGCCGAAGATGAATGGGGCTGTAGAAGCAGCAAATAAGAACATTAAGAAAATTGTGCAGAAGATGACAGTGACTTATAAAGATTGGCATGAGATGTTACCGTTCGCTCTACATGGGTACCGTACCTCAGCGAGGACGTCAACCGGGGCAACTCCTTTCTCCTTGGTCTACGGTATGGAGGCAGTCTTACCGATCGAAGTGCAGATACCCTCTCTCCGGATAATGAAGGATGCAGATCTGAGTGAAGATGATTGGATCCAGACACGACTTGATCAGCTAAACCTTATTGATGAAAAAAGACTTGCTACTATCTGTCATGGTCAGACGTATCAGAAACGGATGATCAGGGCATTTAACAAAAAGGTCAGGCCAAAAGAATATCAAGTTGGGGATCTGGTAATCAAGCGTATCATCCTTCCTCAGAGTGATCCAAGGGGCAAATGGACCCCTACGTATGAAGGGCCATTTATGGTTAAACATGTGTTCTCAGGAGGAGCCATGATTCTAACCACCATGGATGGTGACGACCTTCCTCACCCCACCAATGCAGACATAGTAAAAAGATACTACACATGTGTGATCGGTGGATCTGGAACTGACTGTTTAACGCTGGTTCGCGAAATGTCGCGGAAGCAAGAGTCGCCACCGTCTTTTATGTTCTCCAACATGGAAAGGACAAAAGCACAGAAAAATTCCTTATAGAGATTGCTCTTGGTTCGGGAGATAGATTATAGAAAGGGAAGGTGTTAGCACCCTTTCTATCCATGGTTATCCATGGGCTCTTAGATACTTGCTCATTTGTGTTTTCAAAAATGGTTTGTTTGCTTTTCAACTGTGGGTTTAAAAAGTCTCTTTGAAAATTTCAGTTCGACTCTTGTATCGGTCCTCAAGAGTGTTTGAAAAATTGCTTTTGAAAGCTTTTGAAAAGGTGTCGGTGTGAAAAGTATTTTTGAATTTATTTTTGAAATTAGAGCAAGTATCTAGAGTCGTCTACCTACCCTAAGGAATTCGTCTGTGTAAATGTCCTTAAAGTAGTGCCATCCCACCATTGAGAGGTAGGTAGCACCACCGTTGGAGGTGTTCGGGTCAATTCGAGGGTTCGGGACGTGGTGATCACCGGAGCAATAGGAAGACACCTTAGAAGCTACCCTCATGCCAGGTTCCTGGATCATGAGGACTTACTAAGACGTCCTCTACTCGACGATCACCTTTCGAGGGGCAAGGCAACAGTGAGGCGTACCCTAGGGGTGGTGTGTGATTTGTGTGTCATGTTCATTTATTTTTGTCTTGTTCATGCATTGGTGATCTACGCATTGCTTTTATTTTGAGCATTCATTCTTTCGTGCAATAGTTAACAGTTAAAAAGATGCGAGAATTAAAAGTCCTACGCTATTACAAAGGCGCGGGTCCACATCGCCAAATTAATCTAGGACCCGATTTGAAATAAAATAAGGTGCGAAAAATAAATATCCTAATTATTCTATTACATGGCTTTGGGAGAATTACATGAAAAAAGGGAAATAAAATAAAAATGCGAGAATAAGTAAAATCGGGAATGCGAGGGCGTTGGACCCTTTTTAGGAAATTAAATTATAATTAACAAATTAAGTTAAGTTAAATGAGAAAAGGAATTATTTTTGAGTTTTTCGTATTTATTGATTTTAATGAGAGAATTAAATGAAATTAAAAAGTTAATTAACCCTAATTCTAACTATTTTTATTTATTAAGAAATATGTTAAAGTTGAACCTAAGATTAATCTAATTATTTACATGGTAATTTATTTACAAAAAATAATAATTAATAATTAATAATTAATATGGTGAAAAAGGGAAAAAAGGATAAAAGTGTTTAAAACCCTAATTCTACAATTTTTAAGTTTATTAATAAAATATTAAAATTTAAACCTAGAATTAAGCAACTAAATTAATTAATAAGTTTTATTCAAAATAAAAAAATATTTGTTGTCTTTCTGATTTTTTTTATTTACATTTAAAAGATCAATTTTATGGAATTAAATAAAATAGAGAAAGAATTAAAATAACTAAAAAAAATAAAAGAAATAGAGAAAAGAAGGCAAACATGGGGGGTTTGTAGGCCCATTTGGAGGTATGCTGGTAGCAATCAGGCCCAATTGATTCCTGGCCTTGTTGACTTCTGGCAATCACGTGTGGATTCGTTGACTGAATCATTCCATATGCCTTAGATCTGGACCATTGGATTGGGATTATGGGGCGCGTGGCATGGCAGATTATGGGGACACATGATGGTCATTAGGTAATGTGCTGCATGGGAAGATATTAGCAAGCAAAATATTGAAATAACATGGGGGACCTGGGGATCGAACCCAGGTCCCAAAGCTTGCCAGCATGACATTCCACCAACTGAGCTGCTTGAACGCGCTGTATATGGAATAAAAGATAAATAATATAAAAGAAAATTGGTTAGTGACGTAGAAACAAAAAAAAACGCGCGCTAACTTCAAATTGTCCAGTCATAGCTTGCCACATGATCTTCTTCTTCGTTGTCCCTGAAACAAAAAGGAAGTAGCGGGGGTTTTAAACCCCCCCCCCCCCCCAAAATGCAGTCTTTTCAAAAATAGCGAATAGCCCGTATGGCTATATAAATTAGGCGCGACTGGTGTATTAAATTCGTCCAAGCATCCTGGTTCTAGCCATGGTACTGGGGTGCCTTGATTTTACAGTATATGCAAACGCCCAATTTGAAGCTTGAGAAACCCTAACGAGCTTCAATGGTGAATTCGTGTATGATGCACAAAAACTCAATTAAAATACATGGTTAGCTTCAGAATGATTAACTTAATATAAACCAAACATTAAAAATTGAAAACAACGCATGAATTATGATACATGAATATGAGAAAAATTATGAACGGGACAAGGTCGTTCTACCAATTCCTTGCGTTAGAGATAATGGTTTTGATCCAGAAACGTTCCTTGAAGCCTCAGGAATGCAATGCGATAGTTTTCTTGCCTTGAAATGCTTTGGAATCGTGTTTTCAGTTTTGAAATTTTCTTGAAAAAGTGCAAAGCTTGCTTATGGTTTTGGGCGCAGCTTAGAGGTCTTGAGCTTTAGGGTTTGCATCAGTATATGTATGGGAACTGATTAGGGTTGAAATTTGGATCCAAAACCCTTTGCATTGATGTATGGAATATTTGATTTTCATGCATATTTTTTCATATCTTTTCCATGTGATTTTGATTCCAATCATGGCCAATCTTTCCAATTTTGGGTATGCACGAATCTTGAGCCTTTAAGGAGAGTTTATTCTGCACAAAAAGATTTGAAAACTTTATTTTAGTATTTTTGTCATATTTTATTTTATTAAATGAATTAATAGTAATTAAAAATTCAAATAAATAAATAAAAATGATGAAATAAATCCCCTTTGGGCCAAATGGTCGTGCATAGTCTTTTGATGATGGATCTTGGAAGAAAATGTGGCCCATTAGCAATTTTAAGGCATTTGAAGCAAAGTTGACTTTTTAAAATTCCCAAAAATTTCCCAACTTCCACAAGGCATATCTTGCTTAATTTTTAAGCTTTGATCATGTTCTTGGACATTTTAGAAAGGTCTTGAAGTCCTCTAACCAATGCCTTTGGTCCCATGTCATTTTGATTTACCAATCTCAAGTTATGGTCTTTGACTTAAAGTCCCTTTTTGTTGACTTTTGAAAATGACCTATAATGTTGAAATTGATAACTTTTTGTGAGAGAATTTCTTGGACTTGAAGTGTGAAGAGGAGTTGTAGGAAATGTCATTCTCTTCAAAATGAGCTTTGGATGGAATTTTTCTGATAAACCATGTGGAAGTTATGCCTTGGTCAAGTTACAGTTGACTTTCTCAACTGTCCAAATATGGAAACTTTTGCATTTTGAGACTCTTTGAGCCATGCCTTGGGAATCATGATCAAGAATTGATCAAATTATGTTTGTGGCTTCAAAATGAGATGTTGACCAAAAATTTGAACTTTTGACTGTCAAATGACCATTTTGCCCCTGCAGTTGACTGTTGAGCAATTAGGGTTTTTGACTGTGCAATTTTGTGCTGTAAGTCTTGAAACTTGGCATGAGGATGCTTGACCTTGCTTATAGGCATGTGGGACTTGATTGGACCCTTGGAAACTTCCATTTCTTTGTCAGAACCAAAACCCTAATTTTTGATTGTTAGGAGGCCCTTGAACTGTGCAACCCTTGGGGAGATTTTGAAGCATGCTCTTTGCAAATCTTTGAAGAATATGGGAGGGCCAATTTTGGGGTACAACAGTTTCCCCTGTTCAATCTTCTTAGACCTGAGGATGCAGATTGGCTGTCGTGCTTTTCGTAATCCGAAGGTGGGAGATGATTGAACACTAGAGTGCCCAGAAATTTGCGCTCACATAGTAGTGTGATGGTGGAAATGGGCTTATAGATGCCATTTAGAGATTGATGGATAGGATTATGGGCTTATAGATGCCATGCTGAGAGGTGATGGATAGGTGGATGGGCTTATAGATGCCATTTGGGTGTCGACCGCGTAAGAGATTCCTTAGCGAGAGCTTGCGTACCTGAAAAAGAAAATGAGTACCTGGCCTGTTACAGGAGCTGGTCTTCAAACTCTTTGTATAGATGCGCCCTGACTGGTTACAGGAATTGAATCTGGAGCTTCAAAAGGTGATGAATGAACCAGGGATGGTTTCTACCTCAACGGGACGGTGAGAGAACCTTGGGTGATTACTACCTCAACAGGAACGCTGAGATAATCTGGGGACGATTATTACCTCAACAGTGACGCTGAGAGAATCAGAGGCGACTTCAACCTCAACAGTAACGCTGAGAGAATCTTGGGCGACTTCAACCTCAACAGTAACGCTGAGAGAATCTTGGATGTCTTCTACTGAGTCTTCATCAGGAAAATCTTTTTAGGGATCGATTTAACTGGACTAGAGAAGGCCTTTGACTGGATAAGAAACAGGAAAATCTTAGGGTCGATTTAACTGAACCGGTCTAGGTCTTGAAATCTTCAACTGGATAAGAATCAGGGAGATCTTAGGGTCGATCTGACTGAACTAGAGAAGGCCTTTGACTGGATAAGAAACAGGAAAATCTTAGGGTCGATTTAACTGAACCAGGCAAGGTCTTGGAATCTTCAACTGGATAAGAATCAGGGAGATCTTAGGGTCGATCTGACTGAACCAGAGAAGGCCTTTGACTGGATAAGAGACAGTAAAATCTTAGGGTCGATTTAACTGAACCGGTCTAGGTCTTGAAATCTTCAACTGGATAAGAATCAAGGAGATCTTAGGGTCGATCTGACTGAACCAGAGAAGGCCTTTGACTGGATAAGACTCAGGAAAATCTTAGGGTCGATTTAACTGAACCGGTCTAGGTCTTGAAATCTTCAACTGGATAAGAATCAGGGAGATCTTAGGGTCGATCTGACTGAACCAGAGAAGGCCTTTGACTGGATAAGAAACAGTAAAATCTTAGGGTCGATTTAACTGAACCGGTCTAGGTCTTGAAATCTTCAACTGGATAAGAATCAGGGAGATCTTAGGGTCGATCTGACTGAACCAGAGAAGGCCTTTGACTGGATAAGAAATAGTAAAATCTTAGGGTCGATTTAACTGAACCGGTCTAGGTCTTGAATATAGTTGAGAACTTAACTGGATCTTTCCTGAAAGGTAAAGGTCAGTCATATGCAATGCATGATATGGATCAAGCAATGATGTTCTCAACATAAATGAGATTTGTAAGATATGATGCGTATATGCATGCTATAATGTTTGAAAATATGATGTTTATGAATGTATCTTTTCGTCTTAGGAAAATAAATCCTTGACGGGTGTCGGGAAGTCATTCTGGGCTGATGTTGGAGAATAGATCTTTGCTTCCGCTGGGGATGATAGTTGCAAGAATACCGGTAGGAGAAGATAACTCCGTTGGGGAATAAACTTGGCGAACGAATTACTCTGCGGGGAGAAAAATACTCTAGCGATCTTGTTGGGGAGCAGTACTCTGTGGGGAGAGAGGTACTTTGCTGAAATGTTGATGGTAACTTCGCTGGGAATACCATTGTTATGTTGGAAGTGCTAATGGACTTTGCTGGGGATAAGAAGACTTCGTCGAGAACGATCTTTCCGTGGTTTTTTGGCTGAGGATAACCCAGTTATATCCTGGTAGGGAAATAACCTTTGAATAAAGCCGGGGGATGCGTTCGTGCTCTGCGAGGATAAGCTTCCAGAATCTATGGGGGATAAGCTTACTGCTTGGGGAGATGGATTCCAACTTTCCTGGGGAAACTGGATTAGACTCTCCTGGGAAATTTTTGAATTGTGACGGGGAAGTGACTTCACTGAATGTTTGATATACCTCCGGGGAACAATCTTTAGGTCAAGACTGTCGGGGATGCTTGTTAAGAATGCCTGTATGTTGCTGGGGAATATTGAGATCTGCTGGAGGCTACCCAACTTCCTTAAGGTTTGATAATATAGCTTGGGGAGAGTGCACTGACTTGCTGGCTCACTCTCTGGGGATTTAAGATATCTGGTTATGTTCTTCAGCTGAAATCTACCTTGATACCTTGGAGGACAGAACAATTAGATCGCTTAGACAACTCTTCATTGCTCCTGTTTCTAATGTTACCTGTAATTAACCTTTTGTTTCGTATGCAAATATTTATGAGTTAGCAAATTATTGTCAATGCATATATCACAAATTGAACCTTGGACGTTCTTCGCAAAACAAAACAGAAAAAGGAAAAAACAAAAGGCAATTTGTCTGAAAAGTGTATTTGTATTGATTTTTGAATTTGCCTGTAAATAGGCGTTTTATGTACAAGAGGCTGACGTCCTAGTAAGAGACCGCCGCCGAACAAAAGAATTTATACAATTTGTACAAAAGAAAATAAAACAGCTGTGTGAAATGAATGATCCCACTGGGTTTCAACTCTGCTATCGCCTTTATATCTCCGAGCGTCTCATCACTTGATGACCTTGGTTGAAGATGAAGCTGATTGATCAATGCCGTCTGACCTTGATGTAGATACCGGATTCTGGATGCAAAGTGATCCAATGAGACATAGTATTACGCTTTATCCCTAACTTTTGCCTGGACCGCCCTTTCGGGTTTTCAGTCCACCGGGATACCCATTTTTGCCCAAGCCGCCTTTTCAGGTTTTCGACTTGCCGGGTGTACAGATTTTTCATTTCATCCCTTCATTTTGCCCGAACCCTTTTGGTTCGTCGGGAAGCCCTAATTTTTGCCTAGGTATGTCAACCTAGCGGGTCTTTTTCATGTGTAGTATCTTTTTACTATGTCTGCATTAGCGGGGTGAGGAAGGCCGTCACCATCCATGTTGGTTAGAATCATGGCTCCTCCTGAGAACACATGTTTAACCACAAATGGCCCCTCATACGTAGGGGTCCATTTGCCCCTTGGATCACTTTGAGGAAGGATGATACGCTTGATTACCAGATCCCCAACTTGATATTCTCGTGGTCTGACCTTTTTGTTAAATGCCCTGATCATTCGTTTTTGGTATGTCTGACCATGACAAATAGCAGCAAGTCTCTTTTCGTCAATTAAGTTTAGCTGATCAAGTCGTGTCTGGATCCAATCATCTTCGTTCAGATCTGCATCCTTCATTATCCAGAGAGAGGGTATCTGCACTTCGATCGGTAAGACTGCCTCCGTACCGTAGACCAAGGAGAAAGGAGTTGCCCCGGTTGACGTCTTGGCTGAGGTACGGCACCCATGTAGAGCGAACGGTAACATATCGTGCCAATCTTTATAGGTCACTGTCATCTTCTGCACGATTTTCTTAATGTTCTTATTTGCTGCTTCTACAGCCCCATTCATCTTTGGTCGATAAGGAGAAGAGTTGTGGTGCTGTATCTTAAACTGCTCGCAGAGCTCAGTGATCATCTTGTTATTGAGATTGGTACCGTTGTCTGTAATGATCCTTTCTGGGACGCCGTATCGACAGATCAGGTTATGCCGAATGAACCGTGCCACAACAGTCTTGGTTACCGTAGCGTAGGAAGCTGCCTCAACCCACTTTGTGAAGTAATCAATCGCTACCAGGATGAAGCGATGTCCGTTGGATGCCGTAGGTTTAATCTCGCCGATCATATCTATGCCCCACATTGCGAACGGCCAAGGCGCAGTCAGAACATTTAGAGGAACTGGAGGAACATGCACCTTGTCTGCATAAATCTGGCATTTATGACATGTCCGAGAATGTTGGTAGCAGTCGGCTTCCATAGTGGACCAGAAATACCCTGCCCGAAGGATCTTCTTCGCCATAGTGTGTCCACTGGAATGTGTTCCGAAGGTACCTTCATGTAGCTCTTCCATGATCCTTTCTGCTTCTGTCTTGTCCACACAACGCAGTAAGGTCAAATCATGGTTTCGCTTATACAGAATGTCGTTGCTAAGGAAGAACTTGGCTGCGAACCTTCTCAGAAACTTCTTATCGTTGATAGATGCACCTTCAGGGTATTCCTGAGCTTCCAAATATCTCTTCACCTCATGGTACCAAGGCTTCTCAGTTACCAATTCAGTCTCGAGATCACAACAATATGCCGGTTCGTCTAGTTTCCAGATGATGATCCGGGGAGCCTCATTGTCCCATTTGACTTTGAACATGGAAGACATCGTAGCTAACGCGTCCGCCAGCTGATTCTCCTCTCTTGGGAAATGTTCAAAGGTTATATTCGTGAAGTGGGGGATCAATGTCAACACACATTCCCTGTAAGGAATGAGATTCGGATGTTTCGTATCCCACTCCCCTTTGATCTGATTGATCACGAGAGCGGAATCTCCGAAGACACTCAGAAACTTGATCCTTAGGTCGATCGCAGCTTGAAGACCCATGATGCATGCCTCATACTCTGCCATGTTGTTGGTGCAGTTGAAACATAGTCGGGCAGTGAGTGGAGTATGAGTTCCTTGAGGGGATATGATTACAGCGCCGATACTGTTACCCAAAGCATTGGAGGCTCCGTCAAAGTGCATAGACCATCGGGATCCTTCCTCAGGTCCTTCATCCGGTCCAGGTATTTCACAATCAGTCACAATCATGATGCTCTCGTCCGGAAACTCAAAGTTCATTGACTGATAGTCGTCTACTGCCTGATGTGCCAAGTGGTCTGCCAATACACTTCCTTTGATGGCTTTCTGGGTCGTGTACTGGATGTCGTATTCTGTCAAGATCATTTGCCATCTTGCTATTCTCCCAGACAGAGCAGGCTTTTCAAATATGTACTTTATAGGATCCATCTTCGAGATCAACAAGGTAGTATGAGTCAGCATATACTGTCTCAGCCGGCGAGCAGCCCATACCAAAGCGCATCAAGTTTTCTCAAGCAGTGAGTATCGGGTCTCACAGTCGGTAAACTTTTTGCTAAGGTAATAAATGGCATGCTCTTTTTAGCCAGACTCGTCATGCTGCCCCAGCACACACCCCATTGAGTTGTCAAGTACTGTCAGGTATAGTATCATAGGTCTCCCCTCAACCGGTGGCATAAGGATGGGTGGCTCTTGGAGATACTCTTTGATTCTGTCAAAAGCGGCCTGACATTCATCGTTCCAACGTACTACCTGATCTTTCTTCAGCAGCTTGAAGATTGGCTCACAGGTAGCAGTCAGGTGTGAGATGAATCGAGCAATGTAATTCAGGCGTCCTAAAAAGCCTTTGACCTCTTTCTCTGTCTTAGGAACTGGCATCTCTTGAATAGCTTTAACCTTGGCAGGGTCCACTTGAATACCCTTATCACTTACAACGAAGCCTAGAAACTTCCCAGATCTTACCCCGAAGGTGCACTTGTTCGGGTTCAACCTCATCTTGTACAATTTCAACCGGTCAAACAACTTCTGCAGATGATCAAGGTGTTCTTCCTCAGTCTGGGACCTTGCAATCATGTCGTCGACATATACTTCTATCTCATGATGGATCATATCATGAAATAAAGCAACCATGGCACGTTGGTAGGTTGCCCCAACGTTCTTTAGTCCAAAAGGCATGACCTTGTAGAAGAAGGTGCCCCACTGAGTAACAAAGGTAGTCTTTTCCATGTCTTCAGGTGCCATCTTGATCTGATTGTAACCTGAGAAGCCATCCATGAAGGAGAACACCTTATGCTGAGCTGTATTGTCAACAAGGACATCAATGTGAGGTAAAGGGAAGTCATCTTTGGGGCTGGCCCTGTTCAGATCCCTGTAGTCGACACACATTCTGACCTTACCGTCTTTCTTTGGTACTGGCACCACATTAGCAACCCACTGAGGGTAAGAAGTCACTGCGAGAAACCCGACATCAAATTGTTTCATAACCTCGGCTTTGATCTTCTCAGACATCTCTGGACGCATACGGCAGACCTTTTGCTTAACCGGAGGACAGTCTTCCTTGGTAGGCAAATGATGGACCACAATGTCGGTATCCAACCCGGGCATATCTTTGTAGGACCAAGCAAAGATCTCCACATAATCATGTAGCATCTGAGTCAACCGTTGCTTCACACTGAGCTCTAGGTTGGCACCAATCTTTACCTCCTTTCTGTCTGTATCAGTACCCAGGTTTATCGTTTCCACTGGCTCTTCATGTGGTTGAATTGCCCTCTCTTCCTGGAGTAACAGTCTTGCAAGCTCGCCAGGCACTTCGCAATCATCTTCACCTTCGTCTTCGGCTAAGTTGATCGGATTTTCGAAGTCATAACTGGCAGTAGCAGAGTCGTTACCAGTGAGATCCAGAGTGGATTGAAACCTGTATGAGTGAGTGTGTGTAAATACAGCTGTTTTGCGATATAAAGAAAGGAAAGAAAGGAAAGAAAGAAAAGGAGCATAAGATTTGAAATGCGAGAAAACGTCCAAGGTCTTTATTCATGATATATGAAATGACAATTTATATGCCCTCACAAATGAAGCCACGGTGCCCCGGGTAAGACACCGGGCCATAAAGTTCAATTTATTGTTTATTACAAATAACAAAAGAATTCATTACTCAGTAACAAGAGAAACAAGTAGGTTGTCCTTTGCAATCCAATTGCTAGGTTCACTGTCGGTTGCCGGGTAAATCCAGCTGTCGAACTCAGCTTCATCCACTTCATCACCCTCCCTGATAGCATTTACTCCATGGTTAGGCATGGGAGCAGTCACCACATTTGGCTTCTCCGGTGCCTCAAACTGTACCTCCTTGGCGTCAATAAGATCCTGAACTTTATTCCTTAAGGCCCAACAGTCATCAGTGGAATGCCCCGGGCTATAAGAGTGATAAGCACAACGGGCATTTGGGTTGTACTTGGGAGAGGCAGTATTTACAACTTTCGGGGCCTCCCTGACAGTCACTAAGTTGGTGGACAGCAACTGCGGTAAGATTTGCGATAGGGTCATACTCAGCCGGGTAAACTCTCTCTTGGGTCTTTCGGCCCTTTGAGGATTGGTTTGTCGAGGAGCGGCAGCAGGCTTAGCAATCATCACCGCGTTGACAGACTGGCAGCGCTCAGGTTTCTCTTGTCTTCTAGACCCATATACAGCACTGGCCTCCTTCTTAAAGGGCTTCTTCTCAGAGCTTGACGATGCCCCCTTCTGAATTTTGCCAGACTTCATTCCAGCCTCTATTCTCTCTCCAGTAAGAATAAGATCAGTAAACCCTGCAGACGAGTTACCGATAAGATGGTTGAAAAATGGCCCAGATAGGGTCCCCAAGAACATGTCTACCAACTCCCGGTCAGTTAACGGAGGCTGCACCCTGCCAGCCAGATCCCTCCACTTCTGTGCATACTCTTTGAAACCTTCACTTGACCCTAGCGACATACCCTGGAGTTGGGTACGTGTAGGGGCAAGGTCGGCATTATATTGATACTGCTTGTAGAAAGCAGTAGCCAACTCCTCCCAGTTACGAACCTTGGTCCCATCCAGCTGATAGAACCATTCAAGATGAGTCCCTGAAAGACTCTCCTGGAAGAAGTGGATCCACAAATTCTTGTCCACTGAGTACGGTTGAATCTTCCGCACGTAGGATCTGAGATGTAGCTTGGGACAAGACGCCCCGTCATACTTGGTAAAAGATGGTGCTTTGAACTTATGAGGAATAATCACACCAGTAGATAAGCCCAAGTCTCCAAAATCTAGCCCAGGCACTTGTTGGATCTCCATAGCATTCAGTCTATCTTCCAACTGCTTGTACCGGTCTTCAGCCGGAGGATACTGTTCCTCATTAAAGTCAGTCTCGTTGTCAGAGACTACCGGACTAGGACCTTTTTCCCCCTTGGGGACTGCTCTTGCCTATAGAAGAACCAGCCTCTTCATTCTGCAGAGTATTGCCAAAACTTCGGCCCGAGTTAAAAAGAACAGTTCTCTTCTTCTTCTTCTTCTCCTTCTTCAGGAGCAGAGCCTTCAGCTCTTCTTGGCCCTGAGCCAAACCCATGATTAGTTCCTGAAATTGTGCATTCTGCGCCTGAAGAGCCTTGATAGACATCTCAGTTGATGATGAGTCAGGATTCATGATGCTGAAATAAACAGCGAAGAACGGTAAGCAACCTGAAAAGAAGAAAACCTGCTATGCACATGATGAATGATATGTGTTTATGCAATGCATTCAAGGGTTCAAAAGTTCAAATTTGTTGTAGACAAAAAGGAACACACGTTATCATTAAGGAAATAATTGTTCAGTACGTCAAAGCCTCATGGGCACAAATTACAAAGCAAATCAATCCCAAAAGACACTACGCATCCTCTTTGGAGCTATGTAGGTGTTGAGATTCCTCTCCTCATGCAATAGGCGGGTGAGCTCCAGGACCTTCTTTTCACTAGCATGTAGACTGGTCTCAAGAGAATTCCGTTCTTCCTTAAGCTGGATCCAGCTCTTCTGCATCTCTTCCCAGGACGTGGGCATGTCAGGATGTTGAATGGTGTAGGACACTTCTCCTTCCAAGACTGGCTCTTTGATTACAGGGAGCATATGAGGATATGGCATCACTAACTTCTGGGAGCGGGCTCGTACCCACTTGAGATAAGGTTCCAACGGGATGGAGTTCCTGTGCCCCAGTGTCTTACTGTCTATCCTACTTGGCATCCTCCAAGCTCTGATAAATCTCTGGCGAAGTCCTTGTGCATCGTTGTCGAAGTCAAAAACTATGTCAGGAATTAACATATCATGAGGGCCATCCCTCCGAGCATAACCAAACTGTCTCCAAGCCAGGCACGGGTTGTAAGTAATACCTCCTCTGATTCCAAGTAAAGGAACATTAGGGTACTCCCCGCAACGATCAATGATAGTGACATCCTCTCTGGACCGAGGGCACCAATGTACGTCTGCATGTGTAAGAGTCATCAACCGTTGTGACCATCTCAAACCCCGCTCGTTCTTCAAAGCTGATTGTGGAAGGTGCGAAATAAACCACCTTCCCAGGAGGGGAGTGAAACACATAAGGACACCTCTTTTTCTCATGGTTCGAGTGTAACATGAGTGAAGGATGTCCCCCAGTAACGTAGGTATAGGATTCCTGGACATGAAGATATGGACAACACTGATATCTATAAGATGATCTGGGTTAGGGAACAACACCAAACCATAGACAAGGAGGGCCACAACTTCTTCAAAAGCTTGTAAGTCAAGGGAGTTCCAACATTCATGGGCCTTTTCAAATAGAAACCTGGCTAAGAACCCTTCGATACCACTTCTAACTTCCCAATGTCCCTTAAGGTCAGATGATTGTAGGTGTAAGGCTTTAGCAATCTCTTCCAGCTTAGGTTCCTTTTCCGTACCATTGTAGGGTAGTTGATCGAGGATAGGGATCTTCAGGAGCCGGGAGAACTCCTCCAATGTAGGTACCAGTTGATAATCCAAGAAGGTGAAATAGTGATGCAGAGGGTCAAAGAACTGGAACAGGACCTTTACCATATCTTCCTCAATGTTGGTGTTGACCAAGCTGATGAGTCTTCCATGTCTTTCACTGAATGAAGAGCTCTCGGGAATCCTGGATATAAGCTCCTTAAGCTGAGGAGGGATCCTTACAAGGCTGATTTGAATTGTCTTTCTGCGAACAGTTTCCATGTCCTACAAAACAAGAACAAAGATGAAGATTCGAACCCCTGAAATGGTTAGTCAATGCATATGATGCTGGATGATGTCATGATGCTATGATTAAACACACCACAGATATTTACAAAGGCAAACATGTAAGGCACACAAGTCACACAAGACAAGCCCTTAGAGTTTAGGCCAGCATGGGGTTTGGGTATTACCCTCTTGAAGTTGGTGGGTTCAACCTGTCCTATTAGAAGTAATCGGGTTCTAAGGGTTCCAACATCACTGGATTGCTTTCATTGTTCATCGTTTCGATTTAGCCACTGAACTGGCGACCGAAATATTCCAGGAAAGCAACCCTCAATTAAGTGTAGTATCGAGTATCAACCAACCTCGGACTGCACCAAAGTCAGTTATCTCACTACCCTAAAGAGGCCAAGATAGTTCAATTAAGGTTCCTAAGGTCTGTTGATGCTTCACGATACCACGCGGAGGCCCCGTACTCTCCTTGACTGAACTCAAAGGTTACCGGTACACACCAAAGTGCCACATCAACGTAGCAGACTGTTTCAACCATGTCGGTATACCCCGCACAGTTCCCTCACAGCCTTGTTGCTACTTTCTAAGAAGGTATCCCCCAGATCCGGGTTAGGGTCTATAGAACTCCCAAGACAGTACCCGCAATAATAAAGCAAACAATTCAGACAATTGAAAACACAAATGATCTTAGTCCTAAGGTACACCTCACTTTAAGAATTCCCCAGCAGAGTCGCCAGTTCTGTGATCGGTGGATCTGGAACTGACTGTTTAACGCTGGTTCGCGAAATGTCGCGGAAGCAAGAGTCGCCACCGTCTTTTATGTTCTCCAACATGGAAAGGACAAAAGCACAGAAAAATTCTTTATAGAGATTGCTCTCGGTTCGGGAGGTAGATTATAGAAAGGGAAGGTGTTAGCACCCTTTCTATCCATGGTTATCCATGGGCTCTTAGATACTTGCTCATTTGTGTTTTCAAAAATGGTTTGTTTGCTTTTCAACTGTGGGTTTAAAAAGTCTCTTTGAAAATTTCAGTTCGACTCTTGTATCGGTCCTCAAGAGTGTTTGAAAAATTGCTTTCGAAAGCTTTTGAAAAGGTGTCGGTGTGAAAAGTATTTTTGAATTTGTTTTTGAAATTAGAGCAAGTATCTAGAGTCGTCTACCTACCCTAAGGAATTTGTCTGTGTAAATGTCCTTAAAGTAGTGCCATCCCACCATTGAGAGGTAGGTAGCACCACCGTTGGAGGTGTTCGGGTCAATTCGAGGGTTCGGGACGTGGTGATCACCGGAGCAATAGGAAGACACCTTAGAAGCTACCCTCATGCCAGGTTCCTGGATCATGAGGACTTACTAAGACGTCCTCTACTCGACGATCACCTTTCGAGGGGCAAGGCAACAGTGAGGCGTACCCTAGGGGTGGTGTGTGATTTGTGTGTCATGTTCATTTATTTTTGTCTTGTTCATGCATTGGTGATCTACGCATTGCTTTTATTTTGAGCATTCATTCTTTCGTGCAATAGTTAACAGTTAAAAAGATGCGAGAATTAAAAGTCCTACGCTATTACAAAGGCGCGGGTCCACATCGCCAAATTAATCTAGGACCCGATTTGAAATAAAATAAGGTGCGAAAAATAAATATCCTAATTATTCTATTACATGGCTTTGGGAGAATTACATGAAAAAAGGGAAATAAAATAAAAATGCGAGAATAAGTAAAATCGGGAATGCGAGGGCGTTGGACCCTTTTTAGGAAATTAAATTATAATTAACAAATTAAGTTAAGTTAAATGAGAAAAGGAATTATTTTTGAGTTTTTCGTATTTATTGATTTTAATGAGAGAATTAAATGAAATTAAAAAGTTAATTAACCCTAATTCTAACTATTTTTATTTATTAAGAAATATGTTAAAGTTGAACCTAAGATTAATCTAATTATTTACATGGTAATTTATTTACAAAAAATAATAATTAATAATTAATAATTAATATGGTGAAAAAGGGAAAAAAGGATAAAAGTGTTTAAAACCCTAATTCTACAATTTTTAAGTTTATTAATAAAATATTAAAATTTAAACCTAGAATTAAGCAACTAAATTAATTAATAAGTTTTATTCAAAATAAAAAAATATTTGTTGTCTTTCTGATTTTTTTTAATTTACATTTAAAAGATCAATTTTATGGAATTAAATAAAATAGAGAAAAGAATTAAAATAACTAAAAAAAATAAAAGAAATAGAGAAAAGAAGGCAAACATGGGGGGGTTTGTAGGCCCATTTGGAGGTATGCTGGTAGCAATCAGGCCCAATTGATTCCTGGCCTTGTTGACTTCTGGCAATCACGTGTGGATTCGTTGACTGAATCATTCCATATGCCTTAGATCTGGACCATTGGATTGGGATTATGGGGCGCGTGGCATGGCAGATTATGGGGACACATGATGGTCATTAGGTAATGCGCTGCATGGGAAGATATTAGCAAGCAAAATATTGAAATAACATGGGGGACCTGGGGATCGAACCCAGGTCCCAAAGCTTGCCAGCATGACATTCCACCAACTGAGCTGCTTGAACGCGCTGTATATGGAATAAAAGATAAATAATATAAAAGAAAATTAGTTAGTGACGTAGAAACAAAAAAAAAAACGCGCGCTAACTTCAATTTGTCCAGTCATAGCTTGCCACATGATCTTCTTCTTCGTTGTCCCTGAAACAAAAAGGAAGTAGCGGGGGTTTTAAACCCCCCCCCCCCCCCCCAAAATGCAGTCTTTTCAAAAATAGCGAATAGCCCGTATGGCTATATAAATTAGGCGCGACTGGTGTATTAAATTCGTCCAAGCATCCTGGTTCTAGCCATGGTACTGGGGTGCCTTGATTTTACAGTATATGCAAACACCCAATTTGAAGCTTGAGAAACCCTAACGAGCTTCAATGGTGAATTCGTGTATGATGCACAAAAACTCAATTAAAATACATGGTTAGCTTCAGAATGATTAACTTAATATAAACCAAACATTAAAAATTGAAAACAACGCATGAATTATGATACATGAATATGAGAAAAATTATGAACGGGACAAGGTCGTTCTACCAATTCCTTGCGTTAGAGATAATGGTTTTGATCCAGAAACGTTCCTTGAAGCCTCAGGAATGCAATGGGATAGTTTTCTTGCCTTGAAATGCTTTGGAATCGTGTTTTCAGTTTTGAAATTTTCTTGAAAAAGTGCAAAGCTTGCTTATGGTTTTGGGCGCAGCTTAGAGGTCTTGAGCTTTAGGGTTTGCATCAGTATATGTATGGGAACTGATTAGGGTTGAAATTTGGATCCAAAACCCTTTGCATTGATGTATGGAATATTTGATTTTCATGCATATTTTTTCATATCTTTTCCATGTGATTTTGATTCCAATCATGGCCAATCTTTCCAATTTTGGGTATGCACGAATCTTGAGCCTTTAAGGAGAGTTTATTCTGCACAAAAAGATTTGAAAACTTTATTTTAGTATTTTTGTCATATTTTATTTTATTAAATGAATTAATAGTAATTAAAAATTCAAATAAATAAATAAAAATGATGAAATAAATCCCCTTTGGGCCAAATGGTCGTGCATAGTCTTTGGATGATGGATCTTGGAAGAAAATGTGGCCCATTAGCAATTTTAAGGCATTTGAAGCAAAGTTGACTTTTCAAAATTCCCAAAAATTTCCCAACTTCCACAAGGCATATCTTGCTCAATTTTTAAGCTTTGATCATGTTCTTGGACATTTTAGAAAGGTCTTGAAGTCCTCTAACCAATTCCTTTGGTCCCATGTCATTTTGATTTACCATTCTCAAGTTATGGTCTTTGACTTAAAGTCCCTTTTTGTTGACTTTTGAAAATGACCTATAATGTTGAAATTGATAACTTTTTGTGAGAGAATTTCTTGTACTTGAAGTGTGAAGAGGAGTTGTAGGAAATGTCATTCTCTTCAAAATGAGCTTTGGATGGAATTTTTCTGATAAACCATGTGGATGTTATGCCTTGGTCAAGTTATAGTTGACTTTCTCAACTGTCCAAATATGGAAACTTTTGCATTTTGAGACTCTTTGAGCCATGCCTTGAGAATCATGATCAAGAATTGATCAAATTATGTTTGTGGCTTCAAAATGAGATGTTGACCAAAAATTTGAACTTTTGACTGTCAAATGACCATTTTGCCCCTGCAGTTGACTGTTGAGCAATTAGGGTTTTTGACTGTGCAATTTTGTGCTGTAAGTATTGAAACTTGGCATGAGGATGCTTGACCTTGCTTATAGGCATGTGGGACTTGATTGGACCCTTGGAAACTTCCATTTCTTTGTCAGAACCAAAACCCTAATTTTTGACTGTTAGGAGGCCCTTGAACTGTGCAACCCTTGGGGAGATTTTGAAGCATGCTCTTTGCAAATCTTTGAAGAATATGGGAGGGCCAATTTTGGGGTACAACAGCATGAAAAAAGACCCGCTAGGTTGACATACCTAGGCAAAAATTAGGGCTTCCCGGCGAACCAAAAGGGTTCGGGCAAAATGAAGGGATGAAATGAAAAAATCTGTACACCCGACAAGTCGAAAACCTGAAAAGGCGGCTTGGGCAAAAACGGGTATCCCGATGGACTGAAAACCCGAAAGGGCGGTCCAGGAAAAAGTTAGGGATAAAGCGTAATACTATGTCTCATTGGATCACCTTGCATCCAGAATCCGGTATCTACATCAAGTTCAGACGGCATTGATCAATCAGCTTCATCTTCGGTTAGGTCATCAAGTGATGAGACGCTCGAAGATATAAAGGCGATAACAGAGTTGGAACCCAGTGGGATTGTTATTTTCACACAGCTGTTTTATTTTCCCTTTGTACAAATTGTAAACTCTTTTGTTCGGCGGCGTGCTCCTACTAGGATGTCAGCCTCTTGTACATAAAACGCCTATTTACAGGCAAATTCAAAAATCAATACAAAAATCACTTTTCAGTTAAAATTGCCAATTATCTTTTCTTTTCTGTTTTGTTTTGCGAAGAACGTCCAAGGTTCAATTTGTGATATATGCATTTGACACTAATTGCTAAACTCATAAATATTTGCATACGAAACAAAGGACTAATTACAGGTAACATTAGAAACAGGGGCAATAAATAGTTGTTTAAGCGATCTGGTTGCTCAGTCCATCTAGGTACCAAGGTAGGTTCGGCTGAAGAACATAACCAGTACATCTTAATTCCCCATAGAGTGAACCAGCAAGTCAATGCACTCTCCCCAAGCAAAGTTACAATCAACCTTAAGGAAGTTGGGTATCCCCCGCAGATCTCAACATTCCCCGACACGATATACAAACATTCTTAACAAGCATCCCCGGCAGTCTTGACCTAAAGATTGTTCCCCGGCGGTATATCAAGCATTCAATGGAGTCACTTCCCCAATATAGTTCAAAATTTCCCCAGGAGAGTCCAATCCAGTTTCCCCAGGAAAATTGGAGTCATCTCCCCAGCAGGAAGCTTATCCCCAGTAGATTTTGGAAGCTTCTCCCCTACAGAGCACGAACGCGTCTCCCGGCTTTATTCAAAGGTTATTTCCCTACCAGGATATAACTGGGTTATCCTCAGCCAAAAGCCATGAGAAGATCGTCTTCGGCGAAGTCTTCTTATCCCCAGCGGAGTCCATTAACACTTCCAACATAACAACGGTATCCCCAGCGAAGTTACCATCAACATCCCAGCAAAGTATCTCTCTCCCCACTGAGTATTGCTCCCCAACAAGATCGCTAGAGTAATTTTCTCCCTGCAGAGTGTTCTATTCGCCAAGTTTATTCCCCAACGGAGTTATCTTTTCCTACCGGTATTCTTGCAACCATCACTCCCCAGCAGAAACAAATATTCTTTTCTTCAAACATCAGCCCAGGATGTGACTTCCCGGCACCCGTCAAGGATTTATTTTCCTAGACGAAAAACATACGTTCATAAACATCACATTTCCATACATTATAGCATGCATATACGCATCATATCTTACAATCTCATTTATGTTGAGAACATCATTGCTTGATCCATATCATGCATTGCATATGACGGACCTCTACCTTTCAGGAAAGATCCAGTTAAATTCTCAGCTATATTCCAAGACCTAGCCTGGTTCAGTTAAATCGACCCTAAGATTTTCCTGATTCTTATCCAGTCAAAGGCCTTCTCTGGTTCAGTCAGATCGACCCTAAGATCTCCCTGATTCTTATCCAGTTGAAGATATTCCAAGACCTTGCCCGGTTCAGTTAAATCGACCCTAAGATTTTCCTGATTCTTATCCAGTCAAAGGCCTTCTCTGGTTCAGTCAGATCGACCCTAAGATCTCCCTGATTCTTATCCCAGTAGAAGACATCCAAGATTCTCTCAGCGTTCCTGTTGAGGTAGTAATCACCCAGGATTCTCTCAGCGTTCCTGTTGAGGTAGTAATCATCCAAGGTTCTCTCGGCGTTCCTGTTGAGGTAGTAATTGTCCAAAGTTCTCTCACCGTCCCGTTGAGGTAGTAACCATCCCTGGTTCATTCATCACCTTTTGAAGCTCCAGACCCAATTCCTGTAACCAGTCAGGGCACATCTACATAAGAGTTTGAAGACCAGCTCCTGTAACAGGTCAGGTAATCATTTTCTTTTTTCAGGTACGCAACTTCTCGCTAAGGAATCTCTTACGCGATCGACATCCAGATGGCATCTATAAGCCCATCCACCTATCCATCACCTCTCAGCATGGCATCTATAAGCCCATCATCCTATCCATCAATCTCCAAATGGCATCTATAAGCCCATTCCCACCATCAAACTGCTAACATGCGAGGTCAAATTTCTGGGCACTCTAGTGTTCAATCATCTTCCACCTTCGGATTACGAAAGGCACGTCAGCCAATCTGCATCCTCAGGTCTAAGAAGATTGAACAGGGGAAACTGTTATACCCCAAAATTTTCCCTTCCATATTCTTCAAGATGTGCAAAGAACATGCTTCAAAATCTCCCAAGGGTTGCACAGTTCAAGGGCCTCCTAACAGTCAAAAACTAGGGTTTTGATTCTGGAAAAGAAGTTGAAGTTTCCAAGGGTCCAATCAAGTTCCACATGCCTACAAACATGGTCAAGCATCCTCATACCAAGTTTCAAGACTCACAGCACAAAATTGCACAGTCAAATGCCCTAATTGCTCAGCAGTCAACTGTAGGGGTAAAATGGTCATTTGACAGTCAAAAGTTCAAATTTTTGGTCTACATCTTATTTTGAAGCCACAAACATCATTTGATCAATTCTTGATCATGATTTTCAAGGTATGGCTCAAAAAGTCTCAAGATGCAAAAGTTTCCATATTTGGACAGTTGAAAAAGTCAATTGTAACTTGACCAAGGCATAACTTCCACATGGTTTATCATAAAAATTCCATCCAAATCTCATTTTAAAGAGAAAGACATTTCCTACAACTCCTCTTCACACTTCAAGTCCAAGAAATTCTCCCACAAAAAGTTATCAATCTCAACATTATAGGTCATTTTCAAAAGTCAACAAAAAGGCACTTTAAGTCAAAGACCATAAATTTATATTGGTAAATCAAAATGACATGGGACCAAAAGAATTGGTTAGAGGATTTCAATACCTTTCCAAAATGTCCAAGAACATGATCAAAGCTTAAAAATTGAGCAAGATATGCCTTGTGGAAGTTGGGAAATTTTTGGGAATTTTGAAAAGTCAACTTTGCTTCAAATACCTCAAAATTGCTAATGGGCCACATTTTCTTCCAAGAATCATTATCCAAAGGCTATGCACGACCATTTGACCCAAAGGGGATTTATTTCATCATTTTTTATTATTTATTTGAATTTTTATCACCATTAATTCATTTAATTAAATAAAATATGACAAAAATACTAAACAAATGTTTTTGAATCCTTTTATGCAGCATATGCCCTCATTATTCACTCAAGATCTCGTGCACATCGAAAAAGGAAAGATTTTGTGCAAATTGGCATGTTCTTCATGAGGAAAAGATTGAAAAAGATACCATGAGAATCAAATCTCAAAAACATCAATGCAAAGGTTAATGGACTTGAATTCTTACCCTAATTCGTTCCATATACATACTCAAACACAACCCTAATGCTAGAAACTTTCAAGCTGCGCTCAAAAGAACATACACACTTTGCATTTTTTTGTGAAAAAGTCAAAACTGAAAACACAATTTCAGTGCGTTTTCAAGGCGAGATAACCATTCCAATAGCTTGCCAAGGTCACCAGGGATCTATTCCAATCAAAACCACCACCTCTAACACAGAATTGGTAACACAAAGTCGTCCTGTCCTTGATATTATTCATATTCGTGTTTTGATTTATACATATCATTCCTGCCTTTTTCTTGTTGTTTTGCACTAACATAAACATTCTAAAACTTTTGGCATCATTTAATTGAATTTTTGTGCCCTGTACGAGAATCTGCCATTAAAGCCTTCTAGGTTTTCAGAGGTCAAAATTTAGGGCTTCTTTCATAGGAAAAAATTGAACCACAAGACCTATATCATTGAACTCAGGGCATCTGGACGATTCAATTCCATAGGTCGCGCCCTTTTTATATTTGAGTATGGCCTAATCGTTATTTCCCAGGTTTGAGTTAGTGGGGGTTTAAAACCCCCGCTATTTGACATATTTTTTCAGGCAAAAGCAAAGAACAAGTGGAGAAGAAGATGAGTTGTAAGCACACGGTTGGCTGATTCAAAAGCCTGGCGCGCGTTTTGTTGAAATTCCAGAATAATGCTTATGTTCCATTATAATATTTGCGTTCCATATAATAAACAAAGAGCGCGCTTAGCACAGTTGGTGGGCAACGTGGACAATAGGTACTGGGACCTGGGTTCGATTCCCAGGTCCCCTCTCTTCCTCAATATTGTTTTGTTTAACGTATTTCCATGCAGCGTTCCTTTCAGAAGTCCACCATGCACCCTACGCTCAAGCTGGCCACGCGTCCCACAACATCAATCCAATGGTCATGATCTGGAGTCCACCATGGACATCAGTCAAACATGCCACACGCGCGCTGAGAAAGTCAAACAAGGCCAGGAATCAGTGGGCCTAATTGCTTGCTACAAACCTCCAAAAGGGCCAACAAACCCCCCTTTGTTTGTATTTTCTTCCCTTTGTTCTTTTCCTTTTTTTATTTTGTTTTAATTCTTTTCTCTTAATTTCTTTAAGTTAATTTTAAATAATAAAAATACAAAAATCAGAAAGACAAAAATAAAAATATATTTTATTTAAATATTTTTGTAAATAAATTTTATTAACTAATTTAGTTTTAATTCTAGGTTTAATTTTAATGTTTTTTAATAAACTAAAAAATGTAGAATTAGGGTTTTAAATACTTTTATTCTTTTTCTTTTCTTTTACCATTATTAAATATTAATTATTTATATAAATAAATATGCCATGTAAATAATTAATGTAAATTAGGTCAAACTAAAAATATTTTTTTAATAAATTAAAAACAATTTAGAACTAGGGTTTTAATTAACTTTTTAATTCTAATTTAATTTTCTCATTAAACTCCATAAATACAAAAACTCCAAAAAAATTCTTTCTTTTATTTAAATTTAATTAATTTCATAATTTTAATTTAATTTCTTTAAAAGGGCCCAACGCCATCGCTTTCGATTATAATTTCGTTTCGCGCACTTACTTTATTTCTTTTTTTATAAATTTCATGTAATTACCCCAAAGCCTTGTAATAGATTAATTAGGACATTTATCTTTTCGCATTTTATTTTATTTCAAATCGGGTCTTGGATTAATTTGGCGATGTAGACCCGCGCCTTTGTAATAGCGTAGGACTTTTATCTTCTCGCATCTTTTGACTGTTAATAACTTGCATGAAAGAATGAATGCCAAAAATAAAAACAAAGCGTAGATCACCAATACATGACAAGACAAATATAACTAAAAATGACACACAAATCACACACCACCCCTAGGGTACGTCTCACTGTTGCCTTGCCCCTCGAAAGGTGGTCGTCGAGTAGAGGATGTTTTAGTAAGTCCTCATGTCCATGAACATGGCATGAGGGTAGCTTCTAAGGTGTCTTCCTATTGCTCTGATGACCACAATGTCCCGAACCCTCGAATTGACCCGAACACCTCCAACGGTGGTGCTACCTACCTGTGATCGGTGGATCTGGAACTGACTGTTTAACGCTGGTTCACGAAATGTCGCGGAAGCAAGAGTCGCCACCGTCTTTTATTTTCTCCAACATGGACAGGACAAAAGCACAGAAAAATTCCTTATAGAGATTGCTCTCGGTTCGGGAGGTAGATTTATAGAAAGGGAAGGTGTTAGCACCCTTTCTATCCATGGTTATCCATGGGCTCTTAGATACTTGCTCATTTGTGTTTTCAAAATTGTTTGTTTGCTTTTCAACTATGGGATTAAAAAAGTTTCTTTGAAAATTTCAGTTCGACTCTTGTATCAGTCCTCAAGAGTGTTTGAAAAATTGCTTTTCGAAAGCTTTTTGAAAGGTGTCGGTGTGAAAAGTATTTTTTTGATTTGTTTTGAAATTAGAGCAAGTATCTACGAGTTCTCTACCTACCCTAAGGAATTTGTCTGTGTAAAGGTCCTTAAAGTAGTGCCATCCCACCATTGAGAGGTAGGTAGCACCACCGTTGGAGGTATTCGGGTCAATTCGAGGGTTCGGGACAGTGTGGTCACCAGAGCAATGGGAAGACACCTTAGAAGCTACCCTCATGCCATGTTCATGGACATGAGGACTTACTAAAACGTCCTCTACTCGACGACCACTTTTCGAGGGGCAAGGCAACAGTGAAGCGTACCTTAGGGGTGATGTGTGATTTGTGTGTCGTTTTCAGATATTTTTGTCTTGTTCATGCATTGGTGATCTACGCGTTGCTTTTATTTTGGCATTCATTCTTTCATGCAAATTATTAGCAGTTAAAAGGTGCGGAATTAAAAGTCCTACGCTATTACAAAGGCGCGGGTCTACATCGCCAAATTAATCCAAGACCCGATTTGAAATAAAATAAAACGCGGAAAGATAAATGTCTAATTAATCTATTACACGGCTTTGGGATAAATACATTATATTCACAAAAAGAAATAAAAGTGAAATGCGAGAAAAAGTAAAGTCGGGAATGCGAGGGCGTTGGACCCTTTTAAGGCAATTAAATTAGAATTAATGAAATTAATCAAGTTAAATGAGAAAAGGAAATTATTTTTGAGTTTTTTGTATTTATGGAATTTAGTAAGAAAATTAAATGAGATTAAAACCCTAATTCTAAACTATTTTTAATTTATTAAAAAAAATGTTTAAATTTAACCTAGTTTTAACTTAATTATTTAATGACCAATTTGTTTACAAAAATAAATAATTAATTATTAATAATGGTAAAAGAAAAGAAAAAAAAAAGGATAAAAGTATTTAAAACCCTAATTCTACATTTTTAGTTTATATAAAAAAACATTAAATTAAACCTAGAATTAAAACTAAATTAATTAATAAAATTTATTTACAAAAAATGTTAGTGAATTAAACATTAAAACATATTTTATTTTTATTTTTATAGAATTTATTTTTTTGGTATTTTTATGTGATGAAAAATTAATTTAAAGAATTAAAATAAAACTAAATAAAACAAATAAAATAGAAAAAATAAAAAGAATGAAAAATAGAATGCAAACCAATGAGGGTGTTGACCCCAATTATGGAGGTATTTTCCAGCACTTTTGGCCCATTTGAAGGAGGCCTGGTTGACTTCTCTGGGATGCGTGTGGCTCCATTGACCTATGCACATGCTGGTCTGCAGCTTCTGACCACTAGATTGATTTTATGGGGCGCGTGGCACGCTTTAAGAGTGGATGTATGGTGAACCCCTGTAAAGCACGTTGCGTAGGAACATGGAAAACAAAATAATATTGAGAAGGGAGGGGACCTGGGAATCGAACCCAGGTCCCAATGCTTACCAAGCCTTTTGTCCACCAACTGAGCCATTAGCGCGTTTGTAATATAATATGACAAATAAACAACATAATGTAAAACAACGATTAGTGGGGTTTTTCGCGCGAAATTCAAACGCGCCTGTGAGCAATAGACACGTCCTCCATCTTCTTCATGCTGCCTGTAAAATAAAAAGAGATAGCGGGGGTTTTAAACCCCCACTAAATAGCATATGTGAAAATAGCGATTAGGCCCTGGCTTATCATAAATTGATCGCGAGGTATGGAATTGATTCGTCATGAGCTTCTGGTTTCAATGGCATAGGTCTTGTGTCTCAATTTTTCCTGAAGAGGAAAGCCCTAATTTTTGACCTCTGAAAACCTAGAAGGCTCCAATGGTGGATTCATGTACAGGGCACGAAAACTCAATTAAACGATGCTGTTAGCTTTAGAATGATTGGATTAGTACAAATCAACAGAAAAAATGCAATGAGGATGCGTATAAATTGAAACACGAATATGAAAAATGTTAAGAACAGGACGGCATCATGTTACCAATTCTTTGCGTTAGAAGCTGTGATTTTGATCCAGAAACTTTCCTTGTGGCCTTGGCAAGCTATTGGAATTGTTACTTTTCTTTGAATTGCGCTAGAATGCAGTTTTCAGTTTTGAATTTTTTCACAAAAATTGCAAAGTGTGTATTGGTCCGAGGCGCAGCTTCCAGGTTGTATGCATTAGGGTTGTGATCAGCTTAAGTATGCCAATGGATTAGGGTAAGAATTCAAGCCAAAAGATCAATGTTTTGATGAATCAAATATTTGATTTTTAATGAAATCCTTTCAAATCTTTTCCATGTGCTTTTGATACCAATCATGGCCAAACCTTTCCAAATTGGGTGTGCACGAATCTTGAGGTTTTATTGGAAAGAATATGCTGTAAAAAAGGGATTAAAAAACATGGTTTTCTATTTTTGTCATATTTTATTTCATTAAATGAATTAATAGTGATTAAAAATTCAAATAAATAATAAAAAATGATGAAATAATTCCCCTTTGGGCCAAATGGTCGTGCATAACCTTTGGATGATGATTCTTGGAAGAAAAAGTGGCCCATTAGCAATTTTGAGGCATTTGAAGTAAAGTTGACTTTTCAAAATTCCCAAAAATTTCCCAACTTCCACAAGGCATATCTTGCTCAATTTTTAAGCTTTGATCATGTTCTTGGATATTTTGGAAAGGTCTTAAAGTCCTCTAACCAATTCCTTTGGTCCCATGTCATTTTGATTTACCAATCTCAAGTTATGGTCTTTGACTTAAAGTGCCTTTTTGTTGACTTTTGAAAATGACCTATAATGTTGAAATTGATAACTTTTTCTGAGAGCATTTCTTCGACTTGAAGTGTGAAGAGGAGTTGTAGGAAATGTCTTTCTCTTCAAAATGAGCTTTGGATGGAATTTTTCTGATAAACCATGTGGAAGTTATGCCTTGGTCAAGTTACAGTTGACTTTTTCAATTGTCCAAATATGGAAACTTTTGCATCTTGAGACTTTTTGAGCCATGCCTTGAAAATCATGATCAAGAATTGATCAAATGATGTTTGTGGCTTCAAAATAAGATGTTGACCAAAAATTTGGACTTTTGACTGTCAAATGACCATTTTACCCCTACAGTTGACTGTTGAGCAATTAGGGCATTTGACTGTGCAATTTTGTGCTGTAAGTCTTGAAACTTGGCATATGGATGCTTGACCATGTTTATAGGCATGTGGGACTTGATTGGACCCTTGAAAACTTCAATTTCTTTGTCAGAACCAAAACCCTAGTTTTTGACTTTTAGGAGGCCCTTGAACTGTGCAACCCTTGGGATATTTTGAAGCATGCTCTTTGCAAATCTTGAAGAATATGGGAGGGCAAATTTTGGGGTACAACACTACCTCTCAATGGTGGAATGGCACTATCTTAAGGACATTTACACAGACGAATTCCTTAGGGTAGGTAGATGACTCGTAGATACTTGCTCTAATTTCAAAACAAATCAAAAACTTCTTTTCACACCGACACCTTTCAAAAAGCTTTCAAAAGCAATTTTTTCAAACACTCTTGAGGACTGATACAAGAGTCGAACTGAAATTTTCAAAGAAACTTTTTCAAACCCACTCACCTTGAAAAGCAAACAAACAATTTTGAAAACACAAATGAGCAAGTATCTAAGAGCCCATGGATAACCATGGATAGAAAGGGTGCTAACACCTTCCCTTTCTATAATCTACCTCCCGAACCGAGAGCAATCTCTATAAGGAATTTTTCTGTGCT
Organism: Vicia faba; assembly: GCA_948472305.1. Taxonomy (NCBI): domain Eukaryota; kingdom Viridiplantae; phylum Streptophyta; class Magnoliopsida; order Fabales; family Fabaceae; genus Vicia; species Vicia faba. The sequence goes on along the minus strand of CATIWC010002326.1, from coordinate 52,722 downwards.
TTTGTCCTTTCCATTTGGAGAAAATAAAAGACGGTGGCGACTCTTGCTTCCGCGACATTTCGCGAACCAGCGTTAAACAGTCAGTTCCAGATCCACCGATCACACAGAGCATAGTCGATCTTGTCTTGAGTCGTTATCCCTTTTGTATGCGACTAGTGTAAGATGACACTGTCGATACTTGTGTGCTGATAAGGTTGTAATGTTACAAAACAATGGCCGGAAGAGGTAACGGAAGAAATGACGATGCTATTGCTGAAGCATTGGGAATGTTGGCTGGAGTACTCGGAGGGAACCAGCAGGGAGCTGTGATTGGTGCTGACCGACAATTGGGGAATTTTCAGAGGAATAATCCTTCGTTGTTCAAGGGTGCACATGATCCCGAAGGTGCTCAGAAGTGGTTGAAGGAGATCGAGAGGATCTTCAGAGTAATTGACTGTGCTGAAGGGCTGAAGGTGAGATACGGAACTCACATGTTAGTAGAGGAAGCTAATGACTGGTGGGTTGCTACCAGAACTGAAATGGAAGAAGATGGTATTGCATTGACTTGGGCTGTGTTCAGGAGGACTTTTCTGAGGAGGTACTTCCCTGAGGACATCAGAGGCAAGTAGGAGATTGAGTTTCTGGAACTCAAGCAGGGTAACAAGACTGTCAGTGAGTATGCTTCGAAGTTTACTGAGTTAGCGAAGTATTATGCTCATTATACTAACGATGCAGATGGAGAATTTTCCAAATGTATCAAGTTTGAGAATGGTCTTCGTGATGAGATTAAGCAGGGTATTCGGTATCAGCGTATCCGAAGATTTCCTGATCTGGTTGACTGTAGTAGGATTTTAGAGGAGGATCTTGCTAGCACTAAGTCGAATGCTCGAGGGTATGTTGATAGGAAGGGTAAGCAACAGATGGATCATGGTAAGCCTTATGATAGAAGTAATCAGAGACCCGATGGTTGGAAGAAGTTTGGTGGAGGAGATTCTAGTTCTTCCATTAAGTGCTACAAGTGTGGTGAGACAGGACATCGTATGGTGGATTGCAAAAGTAATGATAAGAAGTGTTTCAAGTGTGGGAAACTCGGCCATGTAGCCAATGATTGTAGAGTAAGAGTGGTGACTTGTTACAACTGTGGTGAAGAAGGTCATACTCGTCCTCAGTTTACAAAACCCAAGAAGGAGCAAGCTGGTGGTAAAGTGTTTGCATTGTCTGGGTCAGAGACTAAGCCAGATGATCGGTTGATTAAAGGTACATGTTTTATTAATGACATACCTTTGATTGCGATTATTGATACTGGAGCTACGCATTCTTTTATTGCTTTGGATTATGCTAAAAGATTGAATTTGGAAATTTCTAATATGGATGGAAGTATGGTTATTGACTCTCCTGCGTCGGGTTCAGTGACTACTTCGTATGTTTGTAGGAATTGTCCTATTGTGATTTTTGGTAGGGGTTTCCGAATGGATTTAGTGTGCCTAATGTTAGAACAACTTGATATCATCCTTGGAATGATTTGGTTGGAATTCAACTAGGTTCATATCAACTGTTTTGCGAAGATGGTTATTTTTCCTGAAGAGGTTGGTGTCGAAGATGTGACTATGTCGATTCAACAGATGAACCTAGCTGTGAAAGATGGTGATGTGGTATTTATGTTGTATTCTGAAATAAAAGCGGAGGGAAAAGCAAAGAGTGATGGATTGCCAGTGGTGAATGAATTTCCAGAGGTGTTTCCGGAAGACGTTAGTGAATTGCCACCTGAGAGGGAGGTAGAATTTACTATAAATTTGATTCCTGGAACTAGTCCGGTGTCGATGGCGCCTTACCGTATGTCGGCATCTGAATTAGCGGAGTTAAAAAAATAGTTAGAGGAGTTACTTGAGAAGAAGTTTATTCGTCCGAGTGTTTCGCCGTGGGGTGCTCCGGTGTTGTTGGTTAAGAAGAAAGAAGGTTCAATGAGATTATGTGTTGATTACAGACAGCTGAATAAAGTTACAATCAAGAATCGATATCCTTTGCCGAGGATCGATGATTTGATGGATCAACTAGTTGGAGCTTGTGTATTTAGTAAGATTGATCTGAGATCTGGATATCATCAGATTCGTGTGAAGTCGGAAGATATTCAAAAAACTGCATTTAGAACGAGGTATGGACATTACGAGTATTCTGTTATGCCGTTTGGAGTTACTAATGCACCTGGTGTTTTCATGGAGTATATGAACAGGATATTTCATTCGTATCTTGATAAGTTTGTGGTGGTGTTCATTGATGATATTCTAATTTATTCGAAGAGCGATGAAGAGCATGTAGAACATCTCAGAGTTGTGTTGGAATTGTTGAAAGAGAAGAAGCTTTATGCGAAGTTGTCCAAGTGTGAATTCTGGTTAAGTGAAGTAAGTTTTCTTGGCCATGTAATTTCCAAGAATGGAAATGTTGTGGATCCTACGAAGGTAGAAGCAGTATCTCAGTGGGAAGCACCGAAGAATGCTTCTAAGATCCGTAGTTTTCTAGGTCTTCCAGGTTATTACAAGAAGTTTATAGAAGGATTTTCCAAATTAGCGTTACCGTTGACTAAGTTGACCAGGAAGGGTCAGATGTTTGTTTGAGATGTTGAATGTGAGAAAGGATTTCAAGAGCTGAAGAGTAACAAGTGCTCCGATCTTGATTTTGCCAAATCCGACTAAGTCTTTTGTTGTGTATTGTGACGCATCATTAATGGGATTAGGTGGTGTGTTGATGCAAGATAAGCAGGTGGTGGCTTATGCTTCGAGACAATTGAAAGTACATGAAAGGAATTATCCGACTCATGATTTGGAGTTGGCAGCTGTTGTGTTTGTTTTGAAGTTGTAGAGGCATTATTTATATAGTTCTCGGTTTTAGGTGTTCAGTGATCACAAAAGTCTGAGGTATCTCTTTGATCAGAAAGAGTTGAATATGAGGCAGAGGAGATGGTTAGAATTTCTAAAGGATTATGATTTCGGTTTGAATTACCATCCTGGTAAGGCAAACGTTGTTGCGGATGCCTTGAGTAGGAAGTCCTTGCATATGTCGATGTTAATGGTCCGTGAGTTAGATTTGGTTGAGCAGTTCAGAGATTTAAGTTTGGTATGTGAAACTACTCCGAATAGTGTGAAATTGGGTATGTTGAAACTGACTAGTGGTATTCTGGAAGAAATTCGGAATGGACAGAAGTCCGATGTTGGGTTAGTTGATAAATTGACATTGATCAACCAAGGTCAAGGAGGCGAGTTCCGAATTGATGAGAATGGTGTTATGAGATTTGGTAATAGGGTGTGTGTTTCGGATGTTGCAGAGATTAGGAAGAGTATTTTGGAAGAAGGACATCGTAGTGGATTGAGTATTCATCCTGGTGCTACTAAAATGTACCATGATTTGAAGAAGTGGTTTTGGTGGCCGGGAATGAAAAAGGAAATTGCTGAGTTTGTGTATGCTTGTTTGGTTTGTCAGAAGTCGAAGATTGAGCATCATAAACCGTCAGGATTGATGGAACCGTTGTTTGTTCCGGAATGGAAATGGGATGGAATCTCTATGGATTTTGTGTCTGGTTTGCCAAGGACATCGAAGAATTGTGATTCTATCTGGGTTATTGTTGATCGGTTGATGAAATCTGCTCACTTTATTCCGATAAGAATGGATTATCCGATGGAAAGGTTGGCAGAATTGTATGTTGAGAAGATTGTGAGTTTGCACGATATTCCTTCTAGTATTGTGTCGGATCGAGATCCGAGGTTTACATCTAAATTCTGGACGGGATTGCAAGAAGCTTTGGGTACTAAGTTGCGTTTGAGTTCCGCTTATCATCCACAGACAGATGGTCAGACGGAGAGAACGATTCAGTCGTTGGAAGATTTGTTAAGAGCTTGTGTGTTGGAGAAAGGTGGAGCTTGGGATAGTTATCTACCATTGATTGAGTTTACCTACAACAATAGTTTTCATTCGAGCATTGGTATGGCTCCGTTTGAGGCATCGTATGGTAGGAGGTGTCGGACACCGTTGTGTTGGTATGAATCTGGAGAGAGTGCTGTGATTGGACCGGAAATTGTCCAACAGACTTCGGAAAAGATTAAGATGATTCCGGAGAAGATGAGGACTTCTCAGAGTCGTCAGAAAAGTTATCACGATAAGAGGAGGAAAGATCTTGAGTTTAGCGAAGGAGAACATGTTTTTATGCGAGTTACTCCGATGACTGGTATTGGTCGAGCTTTGAAGTCAAAGTAGTTGACTCCATGTTTTATTGGTCCGTTTCAGATTACCAAGAGAGTTGGGATAGTTTCTTATCAGATTGCTTTGCCACCGTCACTTGCATATTTGCATGATGTTTTTCATGTATCTCAGCTAAGGAAGTACATTGTTGATCCGTCTCATGAGATTCGGGTAGACGATATACAAGTACGAGAGAATTTTACTGTGGAAGCGGTACCTGCGAGAATTGAGGATCGGAAGTTGAAACAGTTGCGAGGCAAGGAGATCGCGTTGGTAAGAGTGGCTTGGGGAGGACCAGCAGATGGAAATGTCACTTGGGAGCTGGAGAGTCAGATGAAGGACTCGTATCCTGAACTGTTCGTCTAAGGTATGTTTTCGAGGACGAAAACTCTTTTAGTTGGGGAGAGTTGTGACACCCCAAATAATCCGATTATTAAATAATTAGAATTTTTAATTATTAATTTAATTGGAAATTTAATTATTGGTATTTTTGGATTATTGGAATTAATTTAATTAATTAAAGGAAAGAAGTATTGGTGGTGTGATGAGTGATTAGAGGGTGTGAGGGGTAAAATACTCTACTTTTACTAATTACTAATTTAATTATTTTATTGGAATAATAAAAGGAGTATTAAAAGGAAAAAGAAGAGAAAGAGAATTATTTTGGAATATTCATCATACGTACATTTGAGAAGAGGAAAAAGAAGGAGAAAACCGGAAGCGTCAGAATTCGAAGAACCCACAAGGTAAGGGGTGATTTCGATTAGTTAATTCGTATAATCGGTTTAGATATTCAATAGTATGGATCATAGTATGTTAGGGAATCCCGGTTTGGAATTCTAGGGTTCCGTAGAATTGTCCCTATTGCGTCGAATTGTAGGTTGAAAACCATTAGGGTGTCAGATGATAAAAAGGAATGATGAAATAATGTTGTTCGATGTATAATGGAGAAAAATGGATGTATTTTGGTGTTTCTCATGTTGCAATTCGTATGGGTATGTTTGGAATTGGTTTAGAATGAATAAATGATGTCAAAAGTGCAGAATTTGACTCTACAGGTCGTGGGAATCGGTTCCCAGTGGGGAGGAACCGGGTTCCACTGTGTGAATTTATAAAAACTGGCAAAAATGCACGTAGGAACCGGTTCCTGTATAGGTAGGAACCGGGTTCCCATACATTTTTCCAGAAGCGTGATTTTTGAACTTCGTAGGAACCGGTTCCTGTATATGTAGGAATCGGGTTCTGTTGTAACTTTTGAAAAATATTAAACTTTGAAAATTCATAACTTTCAAACCGTAAGTCCGTTTTGAGTGCCGTTTTGGACGTTATTTCTTAAATTTAATGCTCTATTTTATAAAATGAAAAGATTTCCTAAAACCTGAAATTATTTTGAAAATGAGTCAAATCCCGGAATAAGTGATTATTGGCTAACACGTATAGGTGTGTATGTAGCAGTGAACCTGTGATGGATGGATGTATTAGTATTGTGTGAATGAAAGGCATGTTTATGTTGCTAATGATGGTGTGCATGATCATTGAGATATCATGTTTTTGGTTTTGGTTCAGTTATGATAAATTGATGTATTTCATAGACTGATTTGATGTTGCATGCTAGTGATGTGCGTGCATATGCATTGTTTTGGTGAAGTTAATTCCCATTGTGTGGAATTTGACTTGTGTTACCGTTAACCGATACCCGGGTGATGATGGGTGGTTAGGCTGGATTCGTGTCCGGGTGTTTATGGACGAATCGATGGTTGTTGTATCCGATTGATGATGGATCAGTGTTGGGTGACTTGGTCACGTGTTGGTACCACATGCATTGTGTCTGCATTTGTGTTTGCATGGAATTGTAACATGTTAGGATGTCTTCCAGTGTTACAATTCTTTGGTTGATTATTGATTTGTGCATAATGACTTGTATGATTGGAACTGCATGTTGAATATGAATTTATGCTAAAATGGGTGAAATAATATGCTTGTGATATAATGTTGATTGAGAAGCTTATAATGCATGTTAATTATGAGAAATCTCACCCTTACTTTAACAATTTCAGATTAAAGTTAGCAGCTCAGGAGTTGGTGAGGATGGCTCTAGAGCTATGTTACTTTAAGTCCGCGTGTCAGTGTCGTGCTCTGATAGGTTGTAACACTGGGGAACGTTTAGTTGAGGAATTAGTTATTATTCAATTGTTTCTTTGAATTTCATTGGGAATAATTATGTTTTGGTTTATTCCGTTTTGGTTATGGTATTTTTCCGCTGTGTAAGACATGGTCTTAAGTTGATTGAATTATTTCAATAATGACCCTCAGTGTAGCATGACTACTGTTTTATTGGAAGATTTATTTATTTCATAATTGTGACATCCCTTGTTCCGTGTTAACTCTGATGGAATATGTCTTTAATCATTGATATAATTAATATTATTCGGGGTATTTTAGAAAGGGTGTTACAATAGTGGTATCAGAGCATAGTCGGTCTTGTCTTGTGTCGTTATCCCTTTTTTATGCGACTAGTGTAAGATGACACTGTCGATACTTGTGTGCTGATGAGGTTGTAATGTTACAGAACAATGGCCGAAAGAGGTAACGGAAGAAACGAGGATGCTATTGCTGAAGCATTGGGAATGTTGGCTGGAGTACTCGGAGGGAACCAGCAGGGATGGAGCTGTGATTGGTGCTGACTGACAATTGGGGAGTTTTCAGGGAATAATCCTCCGTTGTTCAAGGGTGAACATGATCCCGAAGGTGCTCAGAAGTGGTTGAAGGAGATCGAGAGGATCTTCAGAGTAATTGACTGTGCTGAAGGGCTGAAGGTGAGATACAGAACTCACATGTTAGCAGAGGAAGCTGATGACTGGTGGGTTGCTACCAGAACTGAAATGGAAGAAGATGGTATTGCGTTGACTTGGGCTGTGTTCAGCAGGGCTTTTCTGAGGAGGTACTTCCCTGAGGACATCAGAGGCAAGAAGGAGAATGAGTTTCTGGAACTCAAGCAGGGTAACAAGACTGTCAGTGAGTATGCTTCGAAGTTTACTGAGTTAGCGAAGTATTATGCTCATTATACTAATGATGCAGATGGAGATTTTTCCAAATGTATCAAGTTTGAGAATGGTCTTCGTGATGAGATTAAGCAGGGTATTCGGTATCAGCGTATCCAAAGATTTCATGATCTGGTTGACTGTAGTAGGATTTTAGAGGAGGATCTTGCTAGCAATAAGTCGAATGCTCGAGGGTATGTTGATAGGAAGGGTAAGCAACAGATGGATCATGGTAAGCCTTATGATAGAAGTAATCAGAGACCCGGTGGTTGGAAGAAGTTTGGTGGAGGAGATTCTAGTTCTTCCATTAAGTGCTACAAGTGTGGTGAGACAGGACATCGTATGGTGGATTGCAAAAGTAATGATAAGAAGTGTTTCAAGTGTGGGAAACTCGGCCATGTGGCCAATGATTGCAGAGTAAGAGTGGTGACTTGTTACAACTGTGGTGAAGAAGGTCATACTCGTCCTCAGTGTACAAAACCCAAGAAGGAGCAAGCTGGTGGTAAAGTGTTTGCATTGTCTGGGTCAGAGACTAAGCCAGATGATCGGCTGATTAAAGGTACATGTTTTATTAATGACATACCTTTGATTGCGATTATTGAAACTGGAGCTATGCATTCTTTTATTGCTTTGGATTGTGCTAAAAGATTGAATTTGGAAATTTCTAATATGGATGGAAGTATGGTTATTGACTCTCCTGCGTTGGGTTCAGTGACTACTTCGTATGTTTGTAGGAATTGTCCTATTGTGATTTTTGGTAGGGGTTTCCGAATGGATTTAGTGTGCCTACCGTTAGAACAACTTGATATCATCCTTGGAATGAACTGGTTGGAATTCAATCAGGTTCATATCAACTGTTTTACGAAGACGGTTATTTTTCCTGAAGAGGTTGGTGTCGAAGATGTGACTATGTCGGTTCAACAGATGAACCTAGCTGTGAAAGATGGTGCTGTGGTATTTATGTTGTATTCTGCAATAGAAGCGGAGGGAAAAGCAAAGAGTGATGGATTGCCAGTGGTGAATGAATTTCCAGAGGTGTTTCCGGAAGACGTTAGTGAATTGCCACCTGAGAGGGAGGTAGAATTTACTATAGATTTGATTCCTGGAACTAGTCCAGTGTCGATGGCGCCTTACCGTATGTCGGCATCTGAATTAGCGGAGTTAAAGAATCAGTTGGAGGAGTTACTTGAGAAGAAGTTTATTCGTCCGAGTGTTTCGCCGTGGGGTGCTCCGGTGTTTTTGGTTAAGAAGAAAGAAGGTTCAATGAGATTATGTGTTGATTACAGACAGCTGAATAAAGTTACAATCAAGAATCGGTATCCTTTGCCGAGGATCGATGATTTGATGGATCAACTAGTTGGAGCTTGTGTATTTAGTAAGATTAATCTGAGATATGGATATCATCAGATTCGTGTGAAGTCAGAAGATATTCAGAAAACTGCATTTAGAACGAGGTATGGACATTACGAGTATTCTGTTATGCCGTTAGGAGTTACTAATGCACCTGGTGTTTTCATGGAGTATATGAACATGATATTTCATTCGTATCTTGATAAGTTTGTGGTGGTGTTCATTGATGATATTCTAATTTATTCGAAGAGCGATGAAGAGCATGCAGAACATCTCAGAGTTGTGTTGGAATTGTTGAAAGAGAAGAAGCTTTATGCGAAGTTGTCCAAGTGTGAATTCTGGTTAAGTGAAGTAAGTTTTCTTGGCCATGTAATTTCCAAGAATGGAATTGTTGTGGATCCTACGAAGGTAGAATCAGTATCTCAGTGGGAAGCACCGGAGAATGCTTCTGAGATCCGTAGTTTTCTAGGTCTTGCAGGTTATTACAAGAAGTTTATAGAAGGATTTTCCAAATTAGCGTTACCGTTGACTAAGTTGACCAGGAAGGGTCAGATGTTTGTTTGGGATGTTGAATGTGAGAAAGGATTTCAAGAGCTGAAGAGGAGGTTAACAAGTGCTCCGATCTTGATTTTGCCAAATCCGACTAAGTCTTTTGTTGTGTATTGTGACGCATCATTAATGGGATTAGGTGGTGTGTTGATGCAAGATAAGCAGGTGGTGGCTTATGCTTCGAGACAATTGAAAGTACATGAAAGGAATTATCCGACTCATGATTTGGAGTTGGCAGCTGTTGTGTTTGTTTTGAAGTTGTGGAGGCATTATTTATATGGTTCTCGGTTTTAGGTGTTCAGTGATCACAAAAGTCTGAGGTATCTCTTTGATCAGAAAGAGTTGAATATGAGGCAGAGGAGATGGTTAGAATTTCTAAAGGATTATGATTTCGGTTTGAATTACCATCCTGGTAAGGCGAACGTCGTTGTTGATGCCTTGAGCAGGAAGTCCTTGCATATGTCGATGTTAATGGTCCGTGAGTTAGATTTGGTTGAGCAGTTCAGAGATTTAAGTTATGTATGTGAAACTACTCCGAATAGTGTGAAATTGGGTATGTTGAAACTGACTAGTGGTATTCTGGAAGAAATTCGGAATGGACAGAAGTCCGATGTTGGGTTAGTTGATAAATTGACATTGATCAACCAAGGTCAAGGAGGCGAGTTCCGGATTGATGAGAATGGTGTTATGAGATTTGGTAATAGGGTGTGTGTTCCGGATGTTGCAGAGATTAGGAAGAGTATTTTGGAAGAAGGACATCGTAGTGGATTGAGTATTCATCCTGGTGCTACTAAAATGTACCATGATTTGAAGAAGTGGTTTTGGTGGCCGAGAATGAAAAAGGAAATTGCTGAGTTTGTGTATGCTTGTTTGGTTTGTCAGAAGTCGAAGATTGAGCATCAGAAACCGTCAGGATTGATGGAACCGTTGTTTGTTCCGGAATGGAAATGGGATGGAATCTCTATGGATTTTGTGTCTGGTTTGCCAAGGACATCGAAGAATTATGATTCTATCTGCGTTATTGTTGATCGGTTGATGAAATATGCTCACTTTATTCCGATAAGAATGGATTATCCGATGGAAAGGTTGGCAGAATTGTATGTTGAGAAGATTGTGAGTTTGCACGGTATTCCTTCTAGTATTGTGTCGGATCGAGATCCGAGGTTTACATCTAAATTCTGGACGGGATTGCAAGAAGCTTTGGGTACTAAATTGCGTTTGAGTTCTGCTTATCATCCACGGACAGATGGTCAGACAGAGAGAATGATTCAGTCGTTGGAAGATTTGTTAAGAGCTTGTGTGTTGGAGAAAGATGGAGCTTGGGATAGTTATCTACCATTGATTGATTTTACCTACAACAATAGTTTTCATTCGAGCATTGGTATGGCTCCGTTTGAGGCATTGTATGGTAGGAGCTGTCGGACACTGTTGTGTTGGTATGAATCTGGAGAGAGTGCTGTGATTGGACCAGAAATTGTCCAACTGACTTCGGAAAAGATTAAGATGATTCAGGAGAAGATGAGGACTTCTCAGAGTCGTCATAAAAGTTATCACGTTAAGAGGAGGAAAGATCTTGAGTTTAGCGAAGGAGAACATGTTTTTATGCGAGTTACTCCGATGACTGGTATTGGTCGAGCTTTAAAGTCAAAGTAGTTGACTCCACGTTTTATTGGTCCATTTCAGATTACCAAGAGAGTTGGGAAAGTTGCTTATCAGATTGCTTTGCCGCCGTCACTTGCAAATTTGCATGATGTTTTTCATGTATCTCAGCTAAGGAAGTACATTGCTGATCCGTCTCATGAAATTCGGGTAGACCATATACAGGTACGAGAGAATTTGACTGTGGAAGCGGTACCTGCGAGAATTGAGGATCGGAAGTTGAAATAGTTGCGAGGCAAGGAGATCGCGTTGGTAAGAGTGGCTTGGGGAGGACCAGCAAATGGAAATGTCACTTGGGAGCTGGAGAGTCAGATGAAGGACTCGTATCCCGAACTGTTCGTCTAAGGTATGTTTTCGAGGACGAAAACTCTTTTAGTTGGGGAGAGTTGTGACACCCTAAATAATCCGATTATTAAATAATTAGAATTTTTAATTATTAATTTAATTGGAAATTTAATTATTGGTATTTTTGGATTATTGGAATTAATTTAATTAATTAAAGGAAAGAAGTATTGGTGGTGTGAAGAGTGATTAGAGGGTGTGAGGGGTAAAATACTATACTCTTACTAATTACTAATTTAATTATTTTATTGGAATAATAAAAGGAGTATTAAAAGGAAAAAGAAGAGAAAGAGAGTTATTTTGGAATATTCATCATACGTACATTTGAGAAGAGGAAAAAGAAGGAGAAAACCGGAAGCGTCAGAATTCGAAGAACCCACAAGGTAAGGGGTGATTTCGATTAGTTAATTCGTATTATCGGTTTAGATATTCAATAGTATGGATCATAGTATGTTAGGGAATCCCGGTTTGGAATTCTAGGGTTCCGTAGAATTGTCCCTATTGCGTCGAATTGTAGGTTGAAAACCATTAGGGTGTCAGATGATAAAAAGGAATGATGAAATAATGTTGTTTGATGTATAATGGAGAAAAATGGATGTGTTTTGGTGTTTCTCATGTTGCAATTCGTATGGGTATGTTTGGAATTGGTTTAGAATGAATAAATGCTGTCAAAAGTGAAGAATTTGACTCTACAGGTCGTGGGAACCGGTTCCCAGTTGGGAGGAACCGGGTTCCACTGTGTGAATTTATAAAAACTGGCAAAAATGCACGTAGGAACCGGTTCCTGTATAGGTAGGAACCGGGTTCCCATACATTTTTCCAAAAGCGTGATTTTTGAACTTCGCAGGAACCAGTTCCTGTATATGTAGGAACCGGGTTCTGCTGTAACTTTTGAAATATATTAAACTTTGAAAATTCATAACTTTCAAACCGTAAGTCCGTTTTGAGTGCCGTTTTGGACGTTATTTCTTAAATTTAATGCTCTATTTTATAAAATGAAAAGATTTCCTAAAACCTGAAATTATTTTGAAAATGAGTCAAATCCCGGAATAAGTGATTATTGGCTAACACACATGGGTGTGTATGTAGCAGTGAACCTGTGATGGATGGATGTATTAGTATTGTGTGAATGAAAGGCATGTTTATATTGCTAATAATGGTGTGCATGATCGTTGAGATATCATGTTTTTGGTTTTGGTTCAGTTATGATAAATTGATGTATTTCATTGACTGATTTGATGTTGCATGCTAGTGATGTGCGTGCATATGCATTGTTTTGGTGAAGTTAATTCCCATTGTGTGGAATTTGACTTGTATTACCGTTAACCGATACCCGGGTGATGATGGGTGGTTAGGCTGGATTCGTGTCCGGGTGTTTATGGACGAATCGATGGTTGCTGTATCCGATTGATGATGGATCAGTGTTGGGTGACTTGGTCACGTGTTGGTACCACATGCATTGTGTCTGCATTTGTGTTTGCATGGAATTGTAACATGTTAGGATGTCTTCCAGTGTTACAATTCTTTGGTTGATTATTGATTTGTGCATAATGTCTTGTATGATTGGAACTGCATGTTGAATCTGAATTTATGCTAAAATGGGTGAAATAATATGCTTGTGATATAATGTTGATTGAGAAGCTTATAATGCATGTTAATTATGAGAAATCTCACCCTTACTTTAACAATTTCAGATTAAAGTTAGCAGCTCAAGAGTTGGTGAGGATGGCTCTAGAGCTATGTTACTTTAAGTCCGCGTGTCAGTGTCGTGCTCTGATAGGTTGTAACACTGGGGAACGTTTAGTTGAGGAATTAGTTATTATTCAATTGTTTCTTTGAATTTCATTGGAAATAATTATGTTTTGGTTTATTCCGTTTTGGTTATGGTATTTTTCCGCTGTGTAAGACATGGTCTTAAGTTGATTGAATTATTTCAATAATGACCCTCAGTGTAGCATGACTACTGTTTTATTGGAAGTTTTATTTATTTCATAATTGTGACATCCCTTGTTTCGTGTTAACTCTGATGGAATATGTCTTTAATCATTGATATAATTAATATTATTCGGGATATTTTAGAAGGGGTGTTACAATAGTGGTATCAGAGCATAGTCGGTCTTGTCTTGTGTCGTTATCCCTTTTTTATGCGACTAGTGTAAGATGACACTGTCGATACTTGTGTGCTGATGAGGTTGTAATGTTACAGAACAATGGCCGAAAGAGGTAACGGAAGAAACGAGGATGCTATTGCTGAAGCATTGGGAATGTTGGCTGGAGTACTCGGAGGGAACCAGCAGGGAGCTGTGATTGGTGCTGACCGACAATTGGGGAATTTTCAGGGAATAATCCTCCGTTGTTCAAGGGTGCACATGATCCTGAAGGTGCTCAGAAGTGGTTGAAGGAGATCGAGAGGATCTTCAGAGTAATTGACTGTGCTGAAGGGCTGAAGGTGAGATACGAAACTCACATGTTAGCAGAGGAAGCTGATGACTGGTGGGTTGCTACCAGAACTGAAATGGAAGAAGATGGTATTGCGTTGACTTGGGCTGTGTTCAGGAGGGCTTTTCTGAGGAGGTACTTCCCTGAGGACATCAGAGGCAAGAAGGAGATTGAGTTTCTGGAACTCAAGCAGGGTAACAAGACTGTCAGTGAGTATGCTTCGAAGTTTACTGAGTTAGCGAAGTATTATGCTCATTATACTAATGATGCAGATGGAGAATTTTCCAAATGTATCAAGTTTGAGAATGGTCTTCGTGATGAGATTAAGCAGGGTATTCGGTATCAGCGTATCCGAAGATTTCATGATCTGGTTGACTGTAGTAGGATTTAAGAGGAGGATCTTGCTAGCACTAAGTTGAATGCTCGAGGGTATGTTGATAGGAAGGGTAAGCAACAGATGGATCGTGGTAAGCCTTATGATAGAAGTAATCAGAGACCCGGTGGTTGGAAGAAGTTTGGTGGAGGAGATTCTAGTTCTTCCATTAAGTGCTACAAGTGTGGTGAGACAGGACATCGTATGGTGGATTGCAAAAGTAATGATAAGAAGTGTTTCAAGTGTGGGAAACTCGGCCATGTGGCCAATGATTGCAGAGTAAGAGTGGTGACTTGTTACAACTGTGGTGAAGAAGGTCATACTCGTCCTCAGTGTACAAAACCCAAGAAGGAGCAAGTTGGTGGTAAAGTGTTTGCATTGTCTGGGTCAGAGACTAAGCCAGATGATCGGCTGATTAAAGGTACATGTTTTATTAATGACATACCTTTGATTGCGATTATTGATACTGGAGCTACGCATTCTTTTATTTCTTTGGATTGTGCTAAAAGATTGAATTTGGAAATTTCTAATATGGATGGAAGTATGGTTATTGACTCTCCTGCGTCGGGTTCAGTGACTACTTCGTATGTTTGTAGGAATTGTCCTATTGTGATTTTTGGTAGGGGTTTCCGAATGGATTTAGTGTTCCTACCGTTAGAACAACTTGATATCATCCTTGGAATGAACTGGTTGGAATTCAACCAGGTTCATATCAACTGTTTTACGAAGACGGTTATTTTTCCTGAAGAGGTTGGTGTCGAAGATGTGACTATGTCGGTTCAACAGATGAACCTAGCTGTGAAAGATGGTGCTGTGGTATTTATGTTGTATTCTGCAATAGAAGCGGAGGGAAAAGCAAAGAGTGATGGATTGCCAGTGGTGAATGAATTTCCAGAGGTGTTTCCGGAAGACGTTAGTGAATTTCCACCTGAGAGGGAGGTAGAATTTACTATAGATTTGATTCCTGGAACTAGTCCAGTGTCGATGGCGCCTTACCGTATGTCGGCATCTGAATTAGCGGAGTTAAAGAATCAGTTGGAGGAGTTACTTGAGAAGAAGTTTATTCGTCCGAGTGTTTCGCCGTGGGGTGCTCCGGTGTTTTTGGTTAAGAAGAAAGAAGGTTCAATGAGATTATGTGTTGATTACAGACAGCTGAATAAAGTTACAATCAAGAATCGGTATCCTTTGCCGAGGATCGATGATTTGATGGATCAACTAGTTGGAGCTTGTGTATTTAGTAAGATTAATCTGAGATATGGATATCATCAGATTCGTGTGAAGTCAGAAGATATTCAGAAAACTGCATTTAGAACGAGGTATGGATATTACGAGTATTCTGTTATGCCGTTAGGAGTTACTAATGCACCTGGTGTTTTCATGGAGTATATGAACATGATATTTCATTCGTATCTTGATAAGTTTGTGGTGGTGTTCATTGATGATATTCTAATTTATTCGAAGAGCGATGAAGAGCATGCAGAACATCTCAGAGTTGTGTTGGAATTGTTGAAAGAGAAGAAGCTTTATGCGAAGTTGTCCAAGTGTGAATTCTGGTTAAGTGAAGTAAGTTTTCTTGGCCATGTAATTTCCAAGAATGGAATTGTTGTGGATCCTACGAAGGTAGAATCAGTATCTCAGTGGGAAGCACCGGAGAATGCTTCTGAGATCCGTAGTTTTCTAGGTCTTGCAGGTTATTACAAGAAGTTTATAGAAGGATTTTCCAAATTAGCGTTACCGTTGACTAAGTTGACCAGGAAGGGTCAGATGTTTGTTTGGGATGTTGAATGTGAGAAAGGATTTCAAAAGCTGAAGAGGAGGTTAACAAGTGCTCCGATCTTGATTTTGCCAAATCCGACTAAGTCTTTTATTGTGTATTGTGACGCATCATTAATGGGATTAGGTGGTGTGTTGATGCAAGATAAGCAGGTGGTGGCTTATGCTTCGAGACAATTGAAAGTACATGAAAGGAATTATCCGACTCATGATTTGGAGTTGGCAGCTGTTGTGTTTGTTTTGAAGTTGTGGAGGCATTATTTATATGGTTCTCGGTTTTAGGTGTTCAGTGATCACAAAAGTCTGAGGTATCTCTTTGATCAGAAAGAGTTGAATATGAGGCAGAGGAGATGGTTAGAATTTCTAAAGGATTATGATTTCGGTTTGAATTACCATCCTGGTAAGGCGAACGTCGTTGCTGATGCCTTGAGCAGGAAGTCCTTGCATATGTCGATGTTAATGGTCCGTGAGTTAGATTTGGTTGAGCAGTTCAGAGATTTAAGTTTGGTATGTGAAACTACTCCGAATAGTGTGAAATTGGGTATGTTGAAACTGACTAGTGGTATTCTGGAAGAAATTCGGAATGGACAGAAGTCCGATGTTGGGTTAGTTGATAAATTGACATTGATCAACCAAGGTCAAGGAGGCGAGTTCCGGATTGATGAGAATGGTGTTATGAGATTTGGTAATAGGGTGTGTGTTCCGGATGTTGCAGAGATTAGGAAGAGTATTTTGGAAGAAGGACATCGTAGTGGATTGAGTATTCATCCTGGTGCTACTAAAATGTACCATGATTTGAAGAAGTGGTTTTGGTGGCCGAGAATGAAAAAGGAAATTGCTGAGTTTGTGTATGCT
This sequence comes from Vicia faba, assembly GCA_948472305.1. Lineage (NCBI taxonomy): Eukaryota > Viridiplantae > Streptophyta > Magnoliopsida > Fabales > Fabaceae > Vicia > Vicia faba. Next base: position 36,132 of record CATIWC010002326.1, on the reverse strand, counting down.
TGTTTGGTTTGTCAGAAGTCGAAGATTGAGCATCAGAAACCGTCAGGATTGATGGAACCGTTGTTTGTTCCGGAATGGAAATGGGATGGAATCTCTATGGATTTTGTGTCTGGTTTGCCAAGGAAATCGAAGAATTATGATTCTATCTGGGTTATTGTTGATCGGTTGATGAAATATGCTCACTTTATTCCGATAAGAATGGATTATCCGATGGAAAGGTTGGCAGAATTGTATGTTGAGAAGATTGTGAGTTTGCACGGTATTCCTTCTAGTATTGTGTCGGATCGAGATCCGAGGTTTACATCTAAATTCTGGACGGGATTGCAAGAAGCTTTGGGTACTAAATTGCGTTTGAGTTCTGCTTATCATCCACGGACAGATGGTCAGACAGAGAGAATGATTCAGTCGTTGGAAGATTTGTTAAGAGCTTGTGTGTTGGAGAAAGATGGAGCTTGGGATAGTTATCTACCATTGATTGATTTTACCTACAACAATAGTTTTCATTCGAGCATTGGTATGGCTCCGTTTGAGGCATTGTATGGTAGGAGCTGTCGGACACTGTTGTGTTGGTATGAATCTGGAGAGAGTGCTGTGATTGGACCAGAAATTGTCCAACAGACTTCGGAAAAGATTAAGATGATTCAGGAGAAGATGAGGACTTCTCAGAGTCGTCATAAAAGTTATCACGTTAAGAGGAGGAAAGATCTTGAGTTTAGCGAAGGAGAACATGTTTTTATGCGAGTTACTCCGATGACTGGTATTGGTCGAGCTTTAAAGTCAAAGTAGTTGACTCCACGTTTTATTGGTCCATTTCAGATTACCAAGAGAGTTGGGAAAGTTGCTTATCAGATTGCTTTGCCGCCGTCACTTGCAAATTTGCATGATGTTTTTCATGTATCTCAGCTAAGGAAGTACATTGCTGATCCGTCTCATGAAATTCGGGTAGACCATATACAGGTACGAGAGAATTTGACTGTGGAAGCGGTACCTGCGAGAATTGAGGATCGGAAGTTGAAATAGTTGCGAGGCAAGGAGATCGCGTTGGTAAGAGTGGCTTGGGGAGGACCAGCAAATGGAAATGTCACTTGGGAGCTGGAGAGTCAGATGAAGGACTCGTATCCCGAACTGTTCGTCTAAGGTATGTTTTCGAGGACGAAAACTCTTTTAGTTGGGGAGAGTTGTGACACCCTAAATAATCCGATTATTAAATAATTAGAATTTTTAATTATTAATTTAATTGGAAATTTAATTATTGGTATTTTTGGATTATTGGAATTAATTTAATTAATTAAAGGAAAGAAGTATTGGTGGTGTGAAGAGTGATTAGAGGGTGTGAGGGGTAAAATACTATACTCTTACTAATTACTAATTTAATTATTTTATTGGAATAATAAAAGGAGTATTAAAAGGAAAAAGAAGAGAAAGAGAGTTATTTTGGAATATTCATCATACGTACATTTGAGAAGAGGAAAAAGAAGGAGAAAACCGGAAGCGTCAGAATTCGAAGAACCCACAAGGTAAGGGGTAATTTCGATTAGTTAATTCGTATTATCGGTTTAGATATTCAATAGTATGGATCATAGTATGTTAGGGAATCCCGGTTTGGAATTCTAGGGTTCCGTAGAATTGTCCCTATTGCGTCGAATTGTAGGTTGAAAACCATTAGGGTGTCAGATGATAAAAAGGAATGATGAAATAATGTTGTTTGATGTATAATGGAGAAAAATGGATGTGTTTTGGTGTTTCTCATGTTGCAATTCGTATGGGTATGTTTGGAATTGGTTTAGAATGAATAAATGCTGTCAAAAGTGAAGAATTTGACTCTACAGGTCGTGGGAACCGGTTCCCAGTTGGGAGGAACCGGGTTCCACTGTGTGAATTTATAAAAACTGGCAAAAATGCACGTAGGAACCGGTTCCTGTATAGGTAGGAACCGGGTTCCCATACATTTTTCCAGAAGCGTGATTTTTGAACTTCGCAGGAACCGGTTCCTGTATATGTAGGAACCGGGTTCTGCTGTAACTTTTGAAATATATTAAACTTTGAAAATTCATAACTTTCAAACCGTAAGTCCGTTTTGAGTGCCGTTTTGGACGTTATTTCTTAAATTTAATGCTCTATTTTATAAAATGAAAAGATTTCCTAAAACCTGAAATTATTTTGAAAATGAGTCAAATCCCGGAATAAGTGATTATTGGCTAACACACATGGGTGTGTATGTAGCAGTGAAACTGTGATGGATGGATGTATTAGTATTGTGTGAATGAAAGGCATGTTTATATTGCTAATAATGGTGTGCATGATCGTTGAGATATCATGTTTTTGGTTTTGGTTCAGTTATGATAAATTGATGTATTTCATTGACTGATTTGATGTTGCATGCTAGTGATGTGCGTGCATATGCATTGTTTTGGTGAAGTTAATTCCCATTGTGTGGAATTTGACTTGTATTACCGTTAACCGATACCCGGGTGATGATGGGTGGTTAGGCTGGATTCGTGTCCGGGTGTTTATGGACGAATCGATGGTTGCTGTATCCGGTTGATGATGGATCAGTGTTGGGTGACTTGGTCACGTGTTGGTACCACATGCATTGTGTCTGCATTTGTGTTTGCATGGAATTGTAACATGTTAGGATGTCTTCCAGTGTTACAATTCTTTGGTTGATTATTGATTTGTGCATAATGACTTGTATGATTGGAACTGCATGTTGAATATGAATTTATGCTAAAATGGGTGAAATAATATGCTTGTGATATAATGTTGATTGAGAAGCTTATAATGCATGTTAATTATGAGAAATCTCACCCTTACTTTAACAATTTCAGATTAAAGTTAGCAGCTCAAGAGTTGGTGAGGATGGCTCTAGAGCTATGTTACTTTAAGTCCGCGTGTCAGTGTCGTGCTCTGATAGGTTGTAACACTGGGGAACGTTTAGTTGAGGAATTAGTTATTATTCAATTGTTTCTTTGAATTTCATTGGAAATAATTATGTTTTGGTTTATTCCGTTTTGGTTATGGTATTTTTCCGCTGTGTAAGACATGGTCTTAAGTTGATTGAATTATTTCAATAATGACCCTCAGTGTAGCATGACTACTGTTTTATTGGAAGTTTTATTTATTTCATAATTGTGACATCCCTTGTTTCGTGTTAACTCTGATGGAATATGTCTTTAATCATTGATATAATTAATATTATTCGGGATATTTTAGAAGGGGTGTTACAATAGTGGTATCAGAGCATAGTCGATCTTGTCTTGTGTCGTTATCCCTTTTTTATGCGACTAGTGTAAGATGACACTGTCGATACTTGTGTGCTGATGAGGTTGTAATGTTACAGAACAATGGCCGAAAGAGGTAACGGAAGAAACGAGGATGCTATTGCTGAAGCATTGGGAATGTTGGCTGGAGTACTCGGAGGGAACCAGCAGGGAGCTGTGATTGGTGCTGACCAACAATTGGGGAATTTTCAGGGAATAATCCTCCGTTGTTCAAGGGTGCACATGATCCTGAAGGTGCTCAGAAGTGGTTGAAGGAGATCGAGAGGATCTTCAGAGTAATTGACTGTGCTGAAGGGCTGAAGGTGAGATACGAAACTCACATGTTAGCAGAGGAAGCTGATGACTGGTGGGTTGCTACCAGAACTGAAATGGAAGAAGATGGTATTGCGTTGACTTGGGCTGTGTTCAGGAGGGCTTTTCTGAGGAGGTACTTCCCTGAGGACATCAGAGGCAAGAAGGATATTGAGTTTCTGGAACTCAAGCAGGGTAACAAGACTGTCAGTGAGTATGCTTCGAAGTTTACTGAGTTAGCGAAGTATTATGCTCATTATACTAATGATGCAGATGGAGAATTTTCCAAATGTATCAAGTTTGAGAATGGTCTTCGTGATGAGATTAAGCAGGGTATTCGGTATCAGCGTATCCGAAGATTTCATGATCTGGTTGACTGTAGTAGGATTTAAGAGGAGGATCTTGCTAGCACTAAGTTGAATGCTCGAGGGTATGTTGATAGGAAGGGTAAGCAACAAATGGATCGTGGTAAGCCTTATGATAGAAGTAATCAGAGACCCGGTGGTTGGAAGAAGTTTGGTGGAGGAGATTCTAGTTCTTCCATTAAGTGCTACAAGTGTGGTGAGACAGGACATCGTATGGTGGATTGCAAAAGTAATGATAAGAAGTGTTTCAAGTGTGGGAAACTCGGCCATGTGGCCAATGATTGCAGAGTAAGAGTGGTGACTTGTTACAACTGTGGTGAAGAAGGTCATACTCGTCCTCAGTGTACAAAACCCAAGAAGGAGCAAGCTGGTGGTAAAGTGTTTGCATTGTCTGGGTCAGAGACTAAGCCAGATGATCGGCTGATTAAAGGTACATGTTTTATTAATGACATACCTTTGATTGCGATTATTGATACTGGAGCTACGCATTCTTTTATTTCTTTGGATTGTGCTAAAAGATTGAATTTGGAAATTTCTAATATGGATGGAAGTATGGTTATTGACTCTCCTGCGTCGGGTTCAGTGACTACTTCGTATGTTTGTAGGAATTGTCCTATTGTGATTTTTGGTAGGGGTTTCCGAATGGATTTAGTGTGCCTACCGTTAGAACAACTTGATATCATCCTTGGAATGAACTGGTTGGAATTCAACCAGGTTCATATCAACTGTTTTACGAAGACGGTTATTTTTCCTGAAGAGGTTGGTGTCGAAGATGTGACTATGTTGGTTCAACAGATGAACCTAGCTGTGAAAGATGGTGCTGTGGTATTTATGTTGTATTCTGCAATAGAAGCGGAGGGAAAAGCAAAGAGTGATGGATTGCCAGTGGTGAATGAATTTCCAGAGGTGTTTCCGGAAGACGTTAGTGAATTGCCACCTGAGAGGGAGGTAGAATTTACTATAGATTTGATTCCTGGAACTAGTCCGGTGTCGATGGCGCCTTACCGTATGTCGACATCTGAATTAGCGGAGTTAAAGAAACAGTTGGAGGAGTTACTTGAGAAGAAGTTTATTCGTCCGAGTGTTTCGCCGTGGGGTGCTCCGGTGTTTTTGGTTAAGAAGAAAGAAGGTTCAATGAGATTATGTGTTGATTACAGACAGCTGAATAAAGTTACAATCAAGAATCGGTATCCTTTGCCGAGGATCGATGATTTGATGGATCAACTAGTTGGAGCTTGTGTATTTAGTAAGATTAATCTGAGATATGGATATCATCAGATTCGTGTGAAGTCGGAAGATATTCAGAAAACTGCATTTAGAACGAGGTATGGACATTACGAGTATTCTGTTATGCCGTTTGGAGTTACTAATGCACCTGGTGTTCTCATGGAGTATATGAACAGGATATTTCATTCGTATCTTGATAAGTTTGTGGTGGTGTTCATTGATGATATTCTAATTTATTCGAAGAGCGATGAAGAGCATGCAGAACATCTCAGAGTTGTGTTGGAATTGTTGAAAGAGAAGAAGCTTTATGCGAAGTTGTCCAAGTGTGAATTCTGGTTAAGTGAAGTAAGTTTTCTTGGCCATGTAATTTCCAAGAATGGAATTGCCGTGGATCCTACGAAGGTAGAAGCAGTATCTCAGTGGGAAGCACTGAAGAATGCTTCTAAGATCCGTAGTTTTCTAGGTCTTGCAGGTTATTACAAGAAGTTTATAGAAGGATTTTCCAAATTAGCGTTACCGTTGACTAAGTTGACCAGGAAGGGTCAGATGTTTGTTTGGGATGTTGAATGTGAGAAAGGATTTCAAGAGCTGAAGAGGAGGTTAACAAGTGCTCCGATCTTGATTTTGCCAAATCCGACTAAGTCTTTTGTTGTGTATTGTGACGCATCATTAATGGGATTAGGTGGTGTGTTGATGCAAGATAAGCAGGTGGTGGCTTATGCTTCGAGACAATTGAAAGTACATGAAAGGAATTATCTGACTCATGATTTGGAGTTGGCAGCTGTTGTGTTTGTTTTGAAGTTGTGGAGGCATTATTTATATGGTTCTCGGTTTTAGGTGTTCAGTGATCACAAAAGTCTGAGGTATCTCTTTGATCAGAAAGAGTTGAATATGAGGCAGAGGAGATGGTTAGAATTTCTAAAGGATTATGATTTCGGTTTGAATTACCATCCTGGTAAGGCGAACGTCGTTGCTGATGCCTTGAGCAGGAAGTCCTTGCATATGTCGATGTTAATGGTCCGTGAGTTAGATTTGGTTGAGCAGTTCAGAGATTTAAGTTATGTATGTGAAACTACTCCGAATAGTGTGAAATTGGGTATGTTGAAACTGACTAGTGGTATTCTGGAAGAAATTCGGAATGGACAGAAGTCCGATGTTGGGTTAGTTGATAAATTGACATTGATCAACCAAGGTCAAGGAGGCGAGTTCCGGATTGATGAGAATGGTGTTATGAGATTTGGTAATAGGGTGTGTGTTTCGGATGTTGCAGAGATTAGGAAGAGTATTTTGGAAGAAGGACATCGTAGTGGATTGAGTATTCATCCTGGTGCTACTAAAATGTACCATGATTTGAAGAAGTGGTTTTGGTGGCCGAGAATGAAAAAGGAAATTGCTGAGTTTGTGTATGCTTGTTTGGTTTGTCAGAAGTCGAAGATTGAGCATCAGAAACCGTCAGGATTGATGGAACCGTTGTTTGTTCCGGAATGGAAATGGGATGGAATCTCTATGGATTTTGTGTCTGGTTTGCCAAGGAAATCGAAGAATTATGATTCTATCTGGGTTATTGTTGATCGGTTGATGAAATATGCTCACTTTATTCCGATAAGAATGGATTATCCGATGGAAAGGTTGGCAGAATTGTATGTTGAGAAGATTGTGAGTTTGCACGGTATTCCTTCTAGTATTGTGTCGGATCGAGATCCGAGGTTTACATCTAAATTCTGGACGGGATTGCAAGAAGCTTTGGGTACTAAATTGCGTTTGAGTTCTGCTTATCATCCACGGACAGATGGTCAGACAGAGAGAATGATTCAGTCGTTGGAAGATTTGTTAAGAGCTTGTGTGTTGGAGAAAGATGGAGCTTGGGATAGTTATCTACCATTGATTGATTTTACCTACAACAATAGTTTTCATTCGAGCATTGGTATGGCTCCGTTTGAGGCATTGTATGGTAGGAGCTGTCGGACACTGTTGTGTTGGTATGAATCTGGAGAGAGTGCTGTGATTGGACCAGAAATTGTCCAACAGACTTCGGAAAAGATTAAGATGATTCAGGAGAAGATGAGGACTTCTCAGAGTCGTCATAAAAGTTATCACGTTAAGAGGAGGAAAGATCTTGAGTTTAGCGAAGGAGAACATGTTTTTATGCGAGTTACTCCGATGACTGGTATTGGTCGAGCTTTAAAGTCAAAGTAGTTGACTCCACGTTTTATTGGTCCATTTCAGATTACCAAGAGAGTTGGGAAAGTTGCTTATCAGATTGCTTTGCCGCCGTCACTTGCAAATTTGCATGATGTTTTTCATGTATCTCAGCTAAGGAAGTACATTGCTGATCCGTCTCATGAGATTCGGGTAGACCATATACATGTACGAGAGAATTTGACTGTGGAAGCGGTACCTGCGAGAATTGAGGATCGGAAGTTGAAATAGTTGCGAGGCAAGGAGATCGCGTTGGTAAGAGTGGCTTGGGGAGGACCAGCAAATGGAAATGTCACTTGGGAGCTGGAGAGTCAGATGAAGGACTCGTATCCCGAACTGTTCGTCTAAGGTATGTTTTCGAGGACGAAAACTCTTTTAGTTGGGGAGAGTTGTGACACCCTAAATAATCCGATTATTAAATAATTAGAATTTTTAATTATTAATTTAATTGGAAATTTAATTATTGGTATTTTTGGATTATTGGAATTAATTTAATTAATTAAAGGAAAGAAGTATTGGTGGTGTGAAGAGTGATTAGAGGGTGTGAGGGGTAAAATACTATACTCTTACTAATTACTAATTTAATTATTTTATTGGAATAATAAAAGGAGTATTAAAAGGAAAAAGAAGAGAAAGAGAGTTATTTGGAATATTCATCATACGTACATTTGAGAAGAGGAAAAAGAAGGAGAAAACCGGAAGCGTCAGAATTCGAAGAACCCACAAGGTAAGGGGTGATTTCGATTAGTTAATTCGTATTATCGGTTTAGATATTCAATAGTATGGATCATAGTATGTTAGGGAATCCCGGTTTGGAATTCTAGGGTTCCGTAGAATTGTCCCTATTGCGTCGAATTGTAGGTTGAAAACCATTAGGGTGTCAGATGATAAAAAGGAATGATGAAATAATGTTGTTTGATGTATAATGGAGAAAAATGGATGTGTTTTGGTGTTTCTCATGTTGCAATTCGTATGGGTATGTTTGGAATTGGTTTAGAATGAATAAATGCTGTCAAAAGTGAAGAATTTGACTCTACAGGTCGTGGGAACCGGTTCCCAGTTGGGAGGAACCGGGTTCCACTGTGTGAATTTATAAAAACTGGCAAAAATGCACGTAGGAACCGGTTCCTGTATAGGTAGGAACCGGGTTCCCATACATTTTTCCAGAAGCGTGATTTTTGAACTTCGCAGGAACCGGTTCCTGTATATGTAGGAACCGGGTTCTGCTGTAACTTTTGAAATATATTAAACTTTGAAAATTCATAACTTTCAAACCGTAAGTCCGTTTTGAGTGCCGTTTTGGACGTTATTTCTTAAATTTAATGCTCTATTTTATAAAATGAAAAGATTTCCTAAAACCTGAAATTATTTTGAAAATGAGTCAAATCCCGGAATAAGTGATTATTGGCTAACACACATGGGTGTGTATGTAGCAGTGAAACTGTGATGGATGGATGTATTAGTATTGTGTGAATGAAAGGCATGTTTATATTGCTAATAATGGTGTGCATGATCGTTGAGATATCATGTTTTTGGTTTTGGTTCAATTATGATAAATTGATGTATTTCATTGACTGATTTGATGTTGCATGCTAGTGATGTGCGTGCATATGCATTGTTTTGGTGAAGTTAATTCCCATTGTGTGGAATTTGACTTGTATTACCGTTAACCGATACCCGGGTGATGATGGGTGGTTAGGCTGGATTCGTGTCCGGGTGTTTATGGACGAATCGATGGTTGCTGTATCCGGTTGATGATGGATCAGTGTTGGGTGACTTGGTCACGTGTTGGTACCACATGCATTGTGTCTGCATTTGTGTTTGCATGGAATTGTAACATGTTAGGATGTCTTCCAGTGTTACAATTCTTTGGTTGATTATTGATTTGTGCATAATGACTTGTATGATTGGAACTGCATGTTGAATCTGAATTTATGCTAAAATGGGTGAAATAATATGCTTGTGATATAATGTTGATTGAGAAGCTTATAATGCATGTTAATTATGAGAAATCTCACCCTTACTTTAACAATTTCAGATTAAAGTTAGCAGCTCAAGAGTTGGTGAGGATGGCTCTAGAGCTATGTTACTTTAAGTCCGCGTGTCAGTGTCGTGCTCTGATAGGTTGTAACACTGGGGAACGTTTAGTTGAGGAATTAGTTATTATTCAATTGTTTCTTTGAATTTCATTGGAAATAATTATGTTTTGGTTTATTCCGTTTTGGTTATGGTATTTTTCCGCTGTGTAAGACATGGTCTTAAGTTGATTGAATTATTTCAATAATGACCCTCAGTGTAGCATGACTACTGTTTTATTGGAAGTTTTATTTATTTCATAATTGTGACATCCCTTGTTTCGTGTTAACTCTGATGGAATATGTCTTTAATCATTGATATAATTAATATTATTCGGGATATTTTAGAAGGGGTGTTACAATAGTGGTATCAGAGCATAGTCGATCTTGTCTTGTGTCGTTATCCCTTTTTTATGCGACTAGTGTAAGATGACACTGTCGATACTTGTGTGCTGATGAGGTTGTAATGTTACAGAACAATGGCCGAAAGAGGTAACGGAAGAAACGAGGATGCTATTGCTGAAGCATTGGGAATGTTGGCTGGAGTACTCGGAGGGAACCAGCAGGGAGCTGTGATTGGTGCTGACCAACAATTGGGGAATTTTCAGGGAATAATCCTCCGTTGTTCAAGGGTGCACATGATCCTGAAGGTGCTCAGAAGTGGTTGAAGGAGATCGAGAGGATCTTCAGAGTAATTGACTGTGCTGAAGGGCTGAAGGTGAGATACGAAACTCACATGTTAGCAGAGGAAGCTGATGACTGGTGGGTTGCTACCAGAACTGAAATGGAAGAAGATGGTATTGCGTTGACTTGGGCTGTGTTCAGGAGGGCTTTTCTGAGGAGGTACTTCCCTGAGGACATCAGAGGCAAGAAGGATATTGAGTTTCTGGAACTCAAGCAGGGTAACAAGACTGTCAGTGAGTATGCTTCGAAGTTTACTGAGTTAGCGAAGTATTATGCTCATTATACTAATGATGCAGATGGAGAATTTTCCAAATGTATCAAGTTTGAGAATGGTCTTCGTGATGAGATTAAGCAGGGTATTCGGTATCAGCGTATCCGAAGATTTCATGATCTGGTTGACTGTAGTAGGATTTAAGAGGAGGATCTTGCTAGCACTAAGTTGAATGCTCGAGGGTATGTTGATAGGAAGGGTAAGCAACAGATGGATCGTGGTAAGCCTTATGATAGAAGTAATCAGAGACCCGGTGGTTGGAAGAAGTTTGGTGGAGGAGATTCTAGTTCTTCCATTAAGTGCTACAAGTGAGGTGAGACAGGACATCGTATGGTGGATTGCAAAAGTAATGATAAGAAGTGTTTCAAGTGTGGGAAACTCGGCCATGTGGCCAATGATTGCAGAGTAAGAGTGGTGACTTGTTACAACTGTGGTGAAGAAGGTCATACTCGTCCTCAGTGTACAAAACCCAAGAAGGAGCAAGCTGGTGGTAAAGTGTTTGCATTGTCTGGGTCAGAGACTAAGCCAGATGATCGGCTGATTAAAGGTACATGTTTTATTAATGACATACCTTTGATTGCGATTATTGATACTGGAGCTACGCATTCTTTTATTTCTTTGGATTGTGCTAAAAGATTGAATTTGGAAATTTCTAATATGGATGGAAGTATGGTTATTGACTCTCCTGCGTCGGGTTCAGTGACTACTTCGTATGTTTGTAGGAATTGTCCTATTGTGATTTTTGGTAGGGGTTTCCGAATGGATTTAGTGTGCCTACCGTTAGAACAACTTGATATCATCCTTGGAATGAACTGGTTGGAATTCAACCAGGTTCATATCAACTGTTTTACGAAGACGGTTATTTTTCCTGAAGAGGTTGGTGTCGAAGATGTGACTATGTCGGTTCAACAGATGAACCTAGCTGTGAAAGATGGTGCTGTGGTATTTATGTTGTATTCTGCAATAGAAGCGGAGGGAAAAGCAAAGAGTGATGGATTGCCAGTGGTGAATGAATTTCCAGAGGTGTTTCCGGAAGACGTTAGTGAATTGCCACCTGAGAGGGAGGTAGAATTTACTATAGATTTGATTCCTGGAACTAGTCCGGTGTCGATGGCGCCTTACCGTATGTCGGCATCTGAATTAGCGGAGTTAAAGAAACAGTTGGAGGAGTTACTTGAGAAGAAGTTTATTCGTCCGAGTGTTTCGCCGTGGGGTGCTCCGGTGTTTTTGGTTAAGAAGAAAGAAGGTTCAATGAGATTATGTGTTGATTACAGACAGCTGAATAAAGTTACAATCAAGAATCGGTATCCTTTGCCGAGGATCGATGATTTGATGGATCAACTAGTTGGAGCTTGTGTATTTAGTAAGATTAATCTGAGATATGGATATCATCAGATTCGTGTGAAGTCGGAAGATATTCAGAAAACTGCATTTAGAACGAGGTATGGACATTACGAGTATTCTGTTATGCCGTTTGGAGTTACTAATGCACCTGGTGTTTTCATGGAGTATATGAACAGGATATTTCATTCGTATCTTGATAAGTTTGTGGTGGTGTTCATTGATGATATTCTAATTTATTCGAAGAGCGATGAAGAGCATGCAGAACATCTCAGAGTTGTGTTGGAATTGTTGAAAGAGAAGAAGCTTTATGCGAAGTTGTCCAAGTGTGAATTCTGGTTAAGTGAAGTAAGTTTTCTTGGCCATGTAATTTCCAAGAATGGAATTGCCGTGGATCCTACGAAGGTAGAAGCAGTATCTCAGTGGGAAGCACTGAAGAATGCTTCTAAGATCCGTAGTTTTCTAGGTCTTGCAGGTTATTACAAGAAGTTTATAGAAGGATTTTCCAAATTAGCGTTACCGTTGACTAAGTTGACCAGGAAGGGTCAGATGTTTGTTTGGGATGTTGAATGTGAGAAAGGATTTCAAGAGCTGAAGAGGAGGTTAACAAGTGCTCCGATCTTGATTTTGCCAAATCCGACTAAGTCTTTTGTTGTGTATTGTGACGCATCATTAATGGGATTAGGTGGTGTGTTGATGCAAGATAAGCAGGTGGTGGCTTATGCTTCGAGACAATTGAAAGTACATGAAAGGAATTATCCGACTCATGATTTGGAGTTGGCAGCTGTTGTGTTTGTTTTGAAGTTGTGGAGGCATTATTTATATGGTTCTCGGTTTTAGGTGTTCAGTGATCACAAAAGTCTGAGGTATCTCTTTGATCAGAAAGAGTTGAATATGAGGCAGAGGAGATGGTTAGAATTTCTAAAGGATTATGATTTCGGTTTGAATTACCATCCTGGTAAGGCGAACGTCGTTGCTGATGCCTTGAGCAGGAAGTCCTTGCATATGTCGATGTTAATGGTCCGTGAGTTAGATTTGGTTGAGCAGTTCAGAGATTTAAGTTATGTATGTGAAACTACTCCGAATAGTGTGAAATTGGGTATGTTGAAACTGACTAGTGGTATTCTGGAAGAAATTCGGAATGGACAGAAGTCCGATGTTGGGTTAGTTGATAAATTGACATTGATCAACCAAGGTCAAGGAGGCGAGTTCCGGATTGATGAGAATGGTGTTATGAGATTTGGTAATAGGGTGTGTGTTTCGGATGTTGCAGAGATTAGGAAGAGTATTTTGGAAGAAGGACATCGTAGTGGATTGAGTATTCATCCTGGTGCTACTAAAATGTACCATGATTTGAAGAAGTGGTTTTGGTGGCCGAGAATGAAAAAGGAAATTGCTGAGTTTGTGTATGCTTGTTTGGTTTGTCAGAAGTCGAAGATTGAGCATCAGAAACCGTCAGGATTGATGGAACCGTTGTTTGTTCCGGAATGGAAATGGGATGGAATCTCTATGGATTTTGTGTCTGGTTTGCCAAGGAAATCGAAGAATTATGATTCTATCTGGGTTATTGTTGATCGGTTGATGAAATATGCTCACTTTATTCCGATAAGAATGGATTATCCGATGGAAAGGTTGGCAGAATTGTATGTTGAGAAGATTGTGAGTTTGCACGGTATTCCTTCTAGTATTGTGTCGGATCGAGATCCGAGGTTTACATCTAAATTCTGGACGGGATTGCAAGAAGCTTTGGGTACTAAATTGCGTTTGAGTTCTGCTTATCATCCACGGACAGATGGTCAGACAGAGAGAATGATTCAGTCGTTGGAAGATTTGTTAAGAGCTTGTGTGTTGGAGAAAGATGGAGCTTGGGATAGTTATCTACCATTGATTGATTTTACCTACAACAATAGTTTTCATTCGAGCATTGGTATGGCTCCGTTTGAGGCATTGTATGGTAGGAGCTGTCGGACACTGTTGTGTTGGTATGAATCTGGAGAGAGTGCTGTGATTGGACCAGAAATTGTCCAACAGACTTCGGAAAAGATTAAGATGATTCAGGAGAAGATGAGGACTTCTCAGAGTCGTCATAAAAGTTATCACGTTAAGAGGAGGAAAGATCTTGAGTTTAGCGAAGGAGAACATGTTTTTATGCGAGTTACTCCGATGACTGGTATTGGTCGAGCTTTAAAGTCAAAGTAGTTGACTCCACGTTTTATTGGTCCATTTCAGATTACCAAGAGAGTTGGGAAAGTTGCTTATCAGATTGCTTTGCCGCCGTCACTTGCAAATTTGCATGATGTTTTTCATGTATCTCAGCTAAGGAAGTACATTGCTGATCCGTCTCATGAGATTCGGGTAGACCATATACAGGTACGAGAGAATTTGACTGTGGAAGCGGTACCTGCGAGAATTGAGGATCGGAAGTTGAAATAGTTGCGAGGCAAGGAGATCGCGTTGGTAAGAGTGGCTTGGGGAGGACCAGCAAATGGAAATGTCACTTGGGAGCTGGAGAGTCAGATGAAGGACTCGTATCCCGAACTGTTCGTCTAAGGTATGTTTTCGAGGACGAAAACTCTTTTAGTTGGGGAGAGTTGTGACACCCTAAATAATCCGATTATTAAATAATTAGAATTTTTAATTATTAATTTAATTGGAAATTTAATTATTGGTATTTTTGGATTATTGGAATTAATTTAATTAATTAAAGGAAAGAAGTATTGGTGGTGTGAAGAGTGATTAGAGGGTGTGAGGGGTAAAATACTATACTCTTACTAATTACTAATTTAATTATTTTATTGGAATAATAAAAGGAGTATTAAAAGGAAAAAGAAGAGAAAGAGAGTTATTTTGGAATATTCATCATACGTACATTTGAGAAGAGGAAAAAGAAGGAGAAAACCGGAAGCGTCAGAATTCGAAGAACCCACAAGGTAAGGGGTGATTTCGATTAGTTAATTCGTATTATCGGTTTAGATATTCAATAGTATGGATCATAGTATGTTAGGGAATCCCGGTTTGGAATTCTAGGGTTCCGTAGAATTGTCCCTATTGCGTCGAATTGTAGGTTGAAAACCATTAGGGTGTCAGATGATAAAAAGGAATGATGAAATAATGTTGTTTGATGTATAATGGAGAAAAATGGATGTGTTTTGGTGTTTCTCATGTTGCAATTCGTATGGGTATGTTTGGAATTGGTTTAGAATGAATAAATGCTGTCAAAAGTGAAGAATTTGACTCTACAGGTCGTGGGAACCGGTTCCCAGTTGGGAGGAACCGGGTTCCACTGTGTGAATTTATAAAAACTGGCAAAAATGCACGTAGGAACCGGTTCCTGTATAGGTAGGAACCGGGTTCCCATACATTTTTCCAGAAGCGTGATTTTTGAACTTCGCAGGAACCGGTTCCTGTATATGTAGGAACCGGGTTCTGCTGTAACTTTTGAAATATATTAAACTTTGAAAATTCATAACTTTCAAACCGTAAGTCCGTTTTGAGTGCCGTTTTGGACGTTATTTCTTAAATTTAATGCTCTATTTTATAAAATGAAAAGATTTCCTAAAACCTGAAATTATTTTGAAAATGAGTCAAATCCCGGAATAAGTGATTATTGGCTAACACACATGGGTGTGTATGTAGCAGTGAAACTGTGATGGATGGATGTATTAGTATTGTGTGAATGAAAGGCATGTTTATATTGCTAATAATGGTGTGCATGATCGTTGAGATATCATGTTTTTGGTTTTGGTTCAGTTATGATAAATTGATGTATTTCATTGACTGATTTGATGTTGCATGCTAGTGATGTGCGTGCATATGCATTGTTTTGGTGAAGTTAATTCCCATTGTGTGGAATTTGACTTGTATTACCGTTAACCGATACCCGGGTGATGATGGGTGGTTAGGCTGGATTCGTGTCCGGGTGTTTATGGACGAATCGATGGTTGCTGTATCCGGTTGATGATGGATCAGTGTTGGGTGACTTGGTCACGTGTTGGTACCACATGCATTGTGTCTGCATTTGTGTTTGCATGGAATTGTAACATGTTAGGATGTCTTCCAGTGTTACAATTCTTTGGTTGATTATTGATTTGTGCATAATGACTTGTATGATTGGAACTGCATGTTGAATCTGAATTTATGCTAAAATGGGTGAAATAATATGCTTGTGATATAATGTTGATTGAGAAGCTTATAATGCATGTTAATTATGAGAAATCTCACCCTTACTTTAACAATTTCAGATTAAAGTTAGCAGCTCAAGAGTTGGTGAGGATGGCTCTAGAGCTATGTTACTTTAAGTCCGCGTGTCAGTGTCGTGCTCTGATAGGTTGTAACACTGGGGAACGTTTAGTTGAGGAATTAGTTATTATTCAATTGTTTCTTTGAATTTCATTGGAAATAATTATGTTTTGGTTTATTCCGTTTTGGTTATGGTATTTTTCCGCTGTGTAAGACATGGTCTTAAGTTGATTGAATTATTTCAATAATGACCCTCAGTGTAGCATGACTACTGTTTTATTGGAAGTTTTATTTATTTCATAATTGTGACATCCCTTGTTTCGTGTTAACTCTGATGGAATATGTCTTTAATCATTGATATAATTAATATTATTCGGGATATTTTAGAAGGGGTGTTACAATAGTGGTATCAGAGCATAGTCGATCTTGTCTTGTGTCGTTATCCCTTTTTTATGCGACTAGTGTAAGATGACACTGTCGATACTTGTGTGCTGATGAGGTTGTAATGTTACAGAACAATGGCCGAAAGAGGTAACGGAAGAAACGAGGATGCTATTGCTGAAGCATTGGGAATGTTGGCTGGAGTACTCGGAGGGAACCAGCAGGGAGCTGTGATTGGTGCTGACCAACAATTGGGGAATTTTCAGGGAATAATCCTCCGTTGTTCAAGGGTGCACATGATCCTGAAGGTGCTCAGAAGTGGTTGAAGGAGATCGAGAGGATCTTCAGAGTAATTGACTGTGCTGAAGGGCTGAAGGTGAGATACGAAACTCACATGTTAGCAGAGGAAGCTGATGACTGGTGGGTTGCTACCAGAACTGAAATGGAAGAAGATGGTATTGCGTTGACTTGGGCTGTGTTCAGGAGGGCTTTTCTGAGGAGGTACTTCCCTGAGGACATCAGAGGCAAGAAGGATATTGAGTTTCTGGAACTCAAGCAGGGTAACAAGACTGTCAGTGAGTATGCTTCGAAGTTTACTGAGTTAGCGAAGTATTATGCTCATTATACTAATGATGCAGATGGAGAATTTTCCAAATGTATCAAGTTTGAGAATGGTCTTCGTGATGAGATTAAGCAGGGTATTCGGTATCAGCGTATCCGAAGATTTCATGATCTGGTTGACTGTAGTAGGATTTAAGAGGAGGATCTTGCTAGCACTAAGTTGAATGCTCGAGGGTATGTTGATAGGAAGGGTAAGCAACAGATGGATCGTGGTAAGCCTTATGATAGAAGTAATCAGAGACCCGGTGGTTGGAAGAAGTTTGGTGGAGGAGATTCTAGTTCTTCCATTAAGTGCTACAAGTGTGGTGAGACAGGACATCGTATGGTGGATTGCAAAAGTAATGATAAGAAGTGTTTCAAGTGTGGGAAACTCGGCCATGTGGCCAATGATTGCAGAGTAAGAGTGGTGACTTGTTACAACTGTGGTGAAGAAGGTCATACTCGTCCTCAGTGTACAAAACCCAAGAAGGAGCAAGCTGGTGGTAAAGTGTTTGCATTGTCTGGGTCAGAGACTAAGCCAGATGATCGGCTGATTAAAGGTACATGTTTTATTAATGACATACCTTTGATTGCGATTATTGATACTGGAGCTACGCATTCTTTTATTTCTTTGGATTGTGCTAAAAGATTGAATTTGGAAATTTCTAATATGGATGGAAGTATGGTTATTGACTCTCCTGCGTCGGGTTCAGTGACTACTTCGTATGTTTGTAGGAATTGTCCTATTGTGATTTTTGGTAGGGGTTTCCGAATGGATTTAGTGTGCCTACCGTTAGAACAACTTGATATCATCCTTGGAATGAACTGGTTGGAATTCAACCAGGTTCATATCAACTGTTTTACGAAGACGGTTATTTTTCCTGAAGAGGTTGGTGTCGAAGATGTGACTATGTCGGTTCAACAGATGAACCTAGCTGTGAAAGATGGTGCTGTGGTATTTATGTTGTATTCTGCAATAGAAGCGGAGGGAAAAGCAAAGAGTGATGGATTGCCAGTGGTGAATGAATTTCCAGAGGTGTTTCCGGAAGACGTTAGTGAATTGCCACCTGAGAGGGAGGTAGAATTTACTATAGATTTGATTCCTGGAACTAGTCCGGTGTCGATGGCGCCTTACCGTATGTCGGCATCTGAATTAGCGGAGTTAAAGAAACAGTTGGAGGAGTTACTTGAGAAGAAGTTTATTCGTCCGAGTGTTTCGCCGTGGGGTGCTCCGGTGTTTTTGGTTAAGAAGAAAGAAGGTTCAATGAGATTATGTGTTGATTACAGACAGCTGAATAAAGTTACAATCAAGAATCGGTATCCTTTGCCGAGGATCGATGATTTGATGGATCAACTAGTTGGAGCTTGTGTATTTAGTAAGATTAATCTGAGATATGGATATCATCAGATTCGTGTGAAGTCGGAAGATATTCAGAAAACTGCATTTAGAACGAGGTATGGACATTACGAGTATTCTGTTATGCCGTTTGGAGTTACTAATGCACCTGGTGTTTTCATGGAGTATATGAACAGGATATTTCATTCGTATCTTGATAAGTTTGTGGTGGTGTTCATTGATGATATTCTAATTTATTCGAAGAGCGATGAAGAGCATGCAGAACATCTCAGAGTTGTGTTGGAATTGTTGAAAGAGAAGAAGCTTTATGCGAAGTTGTCCAAGTGTGAATTCTGGTTAAGTGAAGTAAGTTTTCTTGGCCATGTAATTTCCAAGAATGGAATTGCCGTGGATCCTACGAAGGTAGAAGCAGTATCTCAGTGGGAAGCACTGAAGAATGCTTCTAAGATCCGTAGTTTTCTAGGTCTTGCAGGTTATTACAAGAAGTTTATAGAAGGATTTTCCAAATTAGCGTTACCGTTGACTAAGTTTACCAGGAAGGGTCAGATGTTTGTTTGGGATGTTGAATGTGAGAAAGGATTTCAAGAGCTGAAGAGGAGGTTAACAAGTGCTCCGATCTTGATTTTGCCAAATTCGACTAAGTCTTTTGTTGTGTATTGTGACGCATCATTAATGGGATTATGTGGTGTGTTGATGCAAGATAAGCAGGTGGTGGCTTATGCTTCGAGACAATTGAAAGTACATGAAAGGAATTATCCGACTCATGATTTGGAGTTGGCAGCTGTTGTGTTTGTTTTGAAGTTGTGGAGGCATTATTTATATGGTTCTCGGTTTTAGGTGTTCAGTGATCACAAAAGTCCGAGGTATCTCTTTGATCAGAAAGAGTTGAATATGAGGCAGAGGAGATGGTTAGAATTTCTAAAGGATTATGATTTCAGTTTGAATTACCATCCTGGTAAGGCAAACGTTGTTGCGGATGCCTTGAGTAGGAAGTCCTTGCATATGTCGATGTTAATGGTCCGTGAGTTAGATTTGGTTGAGCAGTTCAGAGATTTAAGTTTGGTATGTGAAACTACTCCGAATAGTGTGAAATTGGGTATGTTGAAACTGACTAGTGGTATTCTGGAAGAAATTCGGAATGGACAGAAGTCCGATGTTGGGTTAGTTGATAAATTGACATTGATCAACCAAGGTCAAGGAGGCGAGTTCCGGATTGATGAGAATGGTGTTATGAGATTTGGTAATAGGGTGTGTGTTCCGGATGTTGCAGAGATTAGGAAGAGTATTTTGGAAGAAGGACATCGTAGTGGATTGAGTATTCATCCTGGTGCTACTAAAATGTACCATGATTTGAAGAAGTGGTTTTGGTGGCCGGGAATGAAAAAGGAAATTGTTGAGTTTGTGTATGCTTGTTTGGTTTGTCAGAAGTCGAAGATTGAGCATCAGAAACCGTCAGGATTGATGGAACCGTTGTTTGTTCCGGAATGGAAATGGGATGGAATCTCTATGGATTTTGTGTCTGGTTTGCCAAGGACATCGAAGAATTATGATTCTATCTGGGTTATTGTTGATCGGTTGACGAAATCTGCTCACTTTATTCCGATAAGAATGGATTATCCGAAGGAAAGGTTGGCAGAATTGTATGTTGAGAAGATTATGAGTTTGCACGATATTCCTTCTAGTATTGTGTCGGATCGAGATCCGAGGTTTACATCTAAATTCTGGACAGGATTGCAAGAAGCTTTGGGTACTAAATTGCGTTTGAGTTCCGCTTATCATCCACAGATAGATGGTCAGACGGAGAGAACGATTCAGTCGTTGGAAGATTTGTTAAGAGCTTGTGTGTTGGAGAAAGGTGGAGCTTGGGATAGTTATCTACCATTGATTGAGTTTACCTACAACAATAGTTTTCATTCGAGCATTGGTATGGCTCCGTTTGAGGCATTGTATGGTAGGAGGTGTCGGACACCGTTGTGTTGGTATGAATCTGGAGAGAGTGTTGTGATTGGACCGGAAATTGTCCAACAGACTTCAGAAAAGATTAAGATGATTCAGGAGAAGATGAGGACTTCTCAGAGTCGTCATAAAAGTTATCACGATGAGAGGAGGAAAGATCTTGAGTTTAGCGAAGGAGAACATGTTTTTATGCGAGTTACTCTGATGACTGATATTGGTCGAGCTTTGAAGTCAAAGTAGTTGACTCCATGTTTTATTGGTCCGTTTCAGATTACCAAGAGAGTTGGGAAAGTTGCTTATCAGATTGCTTTGCCGCTGTCACTTGCAAATTTGCATGATGTTTTTCATGTATCTCAGCTAAGGAAGTACATTGCTGATCCGTCTCATGAGATTCGGGTAGACGATATACAGGTACGAGAGAATTTGACTGTGGAAGCGGTACCTGCGAGAATTGAGGATCGGAAGTTGAAATAGTTGCGAGGCAAGGATATCGCGTTGGTAAGAGTGGCTTGGGGAGGACCAGCAGATGGAAATGTCACTTGGGAGCTGGAGAGTCAGATGAAGGACTCGTATCCTGAACTGTTCGTCTAAGGTATGTTTTCGAGGACGAAAACTCTTTTAGTTGGGGAGAGTTGTGACACCCTAAATAATCCGATTATTAAATAATTAGAATTTTTAATTATTAATTTAATTGGAAATTAAATTATTGGTATTTTTGGATTATTGGAATTAATTTAATTAATTAAAGGAAAGAAGTATTGGTGGTGTGAAGAGTGATTAGAGGGTGTGAGGGGTAAAATACTCTACTCTTACTAATTACTAATTTAATTATTTTATTGGAATAATAAAAGGAGTATTAAAAGGAAAAAGAAGAGAAAGAGAGTTATTTTGGAATATTCATCATACGTGCATTTGAGAAGAGGAAAAAGAAGGAGAAAACCGGAAGCGTCAGAATTCGAAGAACCCACAAGGTAAGGGGTGATTTCGATTAGTTAATTCGTATTATCGGTTTAGATATTAAATAGTATGGATCATAGTATGTTAGGGAATCCCGGTTTGGAATTCTAGGGTTCCGTAGAATTGTCCCTATTGCGTCGAATTGTAGGTTGAAAACCATTAGGGTGTCAGATGATAAAAAGGAATGATGAAATAATGTTGTTTGATGTATAATGGAGCAAAATGGATGTGTTTTGGTGTTTCTCATGTTGCAATTCGTATGGGTATGTTTGGAATTGGTTTAGAATGAATAAATGTTGTCAAAAGTGCAGAATTTGACTCCGCAGGTCGTGGGAACCGGTTCCCAGTGGGGAGGAACCGGGTTTGTAACACCCCGTTTTTGATTAAATGTTAATTCGGTTATTTGAAATAAAAATATTCATAATGATAAAATACTATTTTGAGTAATATTAATTTGGTGTGTAGTAATATTTGACTTTGTTTGATTAATTGGTATGATTAGGTTTATATAGAATAAATATTATTTAATGTAATATTGTTTAATAGGGTTATATATTATAATTTGAATTAAATAATTGTTGGGGCCAAATTACAATTTTAGAAAGATAGAGGGAGGAAAGTTAGTAGTAGAAGGGGAGTTTTATAAAATAGAAAAGGAGAGTTAGTAAGATAAGAAAGAAAAGAGGAGAAAGAAGAAAGAAAAGAGGAGAAAGAAGAAAGAAAAGAGGAGAAGATGAGAAAGAGAGCTAGGCTTGGAGTTGCAACATATCCATCATCTTGTTTCAAGAAAACCCACACCAAGGTAAGGGGTTTGATTCTCCATCTCATATTGTTAGGTTTTGTATGATATATTTTGGATTTAGGGGTAAAATTGATAATTGATTTTTTAGGGTTTTGTTGGTTGATTGTTAGAATGGTTTAGAAAATTTGGATTAGGAGTATGGTTTGTGGGTGTATTAGGTGCTAACTTGTAGAAATCAAGAGTATTGAAATGGGAAAGAAAACCATGGTAGTTGAATGAGAAAAACTCAAAAGAGTGGAGTTTTCACGCAGGCCTCACAACACGGTCCGTGTTGCAGCACACGGGTGCCCGTGTTGCTGTTCTGACTTGGCATTTTCTTGGCTCGTTCTGGTGGCCTCACAACACGGGCCGTGTTGCAGCACACGGGTGCCCGTGTTGATGCGTCTGTAGCCTCCAAAATTCTAATTTTCGCACTTCCTTTAGAACCCGTTTGTGTTCCGATTTTGGTAGATTCGTCGACGGAGCAAGTTGCTCCGAATCCAAAGAAAATTGACGTGCTAGTGTAATCCGACCTGTAGCTTGACGTAGTGAAGTTCGTCTTGCGAAATTTCGAATTTTAAGAATCGACCCGATTTTAGTGCGAATGAAATAAGTTGAGTTTAATCCCGAATCTAACCGTTCGAGTTACATCCCGGTGACTCGATCGCGATGAGAAACATTGAGAATAATGCCGGTTCATTGATAATGACTTTATGTTGAAATATACTTTCCGATTTGGAATTGTTGATAGTTGATGGTTTATGTTTTGGTTGAGTAAGTAATCTTGTTTGTATACATTTTACATGACGTGGAGATTGATAAATTATATGTATGCATGCATGTACAATAGTTGATGTTCCATTGGTTGGATTTGATGGCATGTGTATGTTAAGATCATTGTGAGTCTTAATTGCATGCATTGGTTATATTGTACATTGCATGGCATGGTGGTCTTGAAACAGAGACGGTGGAACTTTGGGTCCACATTATCTAGACGGTGACCCTATTGTGGGAAAAGACGTAGTGACCTTGATCCGGAAGGGAAACATAGGTGGTGGAACTTTGGGTCCACAATATCTAGACGGTGACCCTATTATGGGAAAAGACGTAGTGACCTTGATCCGGAAGGGAAACATAGGTGGTGGAACTTTGGGTCCACAATATCTAGACGGTGACCCTATTATGGGAAAAGACGTAGTGACCTTGATCCGGAAGGGAAACATAGGTGGTGGAACTTTGGGTCCACAATATCTAGACGGTGACCCTATTGTGGGAAAAGACGTAGTGACCTTGATCCGGAAGGGAAACATAGGTGGTGGAACATTGGGTCCACAATATCTAAACGGTGACCCTATTATGGGAAAAGACGTAGTGACCTTGATCCGGAATGGAAACATAGGTGGTGGAACCTTGGGTCCACGAGTCGGTAACGCATTTGCATACGTTGAGTCGTGTTGTGAGTCACATGTATAATTGTGCATGATATGTATGTGTGTTGATGTGTTTGATCATGTGCCAATATTGTTGTGGTTTGAATTATGGTTATGTGCCAAGGATGTGAGTATTCGGATAATCGGTTTACATGGTTAATGTGTTGGAAATGGATTCCTTGAGTAAGGATGCTACAGGTGATAAAATGAACATGATCATTATGTATTGCTTTATTTATTGCCATTTCATTTACTTAAACTTACATGTTATATGATTATTGGAATTCTTACCCTTTTGTTGGCCAATGCTTTTGATGGCATTGTGCAGGTACCGAGGACGGTAGCGCGAGGCGCTAGCTAACGGATGCATTGGATTGCAATCTGTTTTATTTTGATTAGAGTCGAGTCGATGCTCTGGTAGTAACACATGGGGGGGGATTTATTTAGTGTCGAACTCGATTATTTTGTATTTGGATTATGATGTATATAATCCTTATTCGTGTATATGGTGTTTTGTAGATGTGAGACTTGATAACATATGCTTATGTGAATTATGATGGCTTGATGCCTTGAATTATGTTTTGATTCCTCCATAAATGGAGATGATGTGAAATTATGAAACTCCGTTGCGTTTGCACGAGAGAATGAAGTAAATATTTATTGTATGTTTGTTTTGTGTTGGAATGCTTATACTTTCAAACATACCCTGTCCGTTTTCCTTAAAACTTTGGAATGTGATGTATGTTGTGGCATCCCTTCCGTGCAATTTTATTTCTCTGATTTTTATCTTTACCTTTAATTGGGGTATTTAGAAGGGGTGTTACAATAGTGGTATCAGAGCAGGTCGGTCTATCGGCCAGGTTGTTTATGTGTTTAATCCCTTTGGTACGTGACATGTGCGTGAAACACTGTCGGTACTTGTTTGTGTCCTTTTCGTTGTCTGCAGAGGTACGTGTGAAATAAGTGGGGGAGAAGTTTCTTTTCTGAAGTTTTGTGCAAGAGGTTGGTTCAGTATACCGCCGATTGTAAGATGTAAGTAGTGCCGAAAAGTTGATGCTTCAAGCATGGTTATGTTTAAGTAGCTTGAGGGGTAAGATTGAAGATGATGTGTGGTTTGGTAACGATGGTTAATGCCACCTCATGATTGTCGACTGTCCATTGACAAATTGAGGGACTGATCATCCTTAACCTCTTGTTGATAGTAGTCGGGAATTGTGTTGTTCGGGATAGACTTGTCTTGCCAACTTATTAGAGTGTGAAACAGATGAGTTGGCACAAGGCAGTGCATGGTTACTTGAGTTGTGGGCGAATTGGGATTTTGGTGAGAAATAAGATTTTTGGCAAGCGAGCTTCTTGTTGTGATTCTTCCGAAACCTTTTGTGGAAATGTGAGTGAATTACCGCTGTAGTGCGAGGTGAAGTTTTGATGGATTTAGTTTCTGGAACTAGTTGGGATTCGAAGTATCCTTAAGGGATGTTTGTTTCTGAATTAGAGTTGAAGAGTCAACTTGAATATTGGTTTTAGTAGAGTTTGTTTGTTTGAGTGGTTCGCCGTGGAGTGCACCAATTGTGTTGTTCGAGAAGAGCAAAGGTTACCTAAGTTGGTGTGTCGTTTGTAGTCAAGGAATGAAGCAGATGTTGAGGACGAGTGTCTGCTTCAGAGGATTGATATTTAAGTGAAGCAGTTAATTGGAGTTTATGTGTTTAGTGAGATCGTTTTGAAGTCTGGCTGCCTATGGGTTAGTGTGAGGGTTGAAGATGTTCAGGTAATGCTTTTCAAGATATTGTATGGTCCGGGCGAGTATAAGCTGATGTCATTAGTGTGACTAATGCGTCAGGTAAGATTTTGAAATGTTCCAACAGTACTCTCATGAGTAGCTGAAGAGTTGTTTCGTGTTCATGGATATTATTTGGTTTACATCAAGTTAAGGGATTGTGGCAAGCATCCGAGTGTTGCGTTATCAGTAGTGGAGTTAGATTGGAGCATGTTGAGCCCTCTAAAGAAGGAGTTTTGGAACTGTTGGACGAGAGTGTCTTAAGTAAGCAACTTAGACGACAATATTTTAGACAGTTCCGCGAAGATTTATTTTGTGTCTTGTCGAAGACTTTAAGGGGCTAATTCATAGTTTAGAAGTTCTTTTATTTTGGATGGTTAACTTTGTGAGTTCGACGGAAGATATTTTTATGAGTTGGTATTGATCGTGAGTATCTTGACCCGAAATGGTTGAGTCACTAATTGGACTTCGCCATGGGAAGCGAATTTGTTTTGACCGGTGAAAAGTTTAGCGAATGCCTTGATTTTGGTTTTGTTTTGTACTGAAGAACCTGGTGCGACGTGTTGTGATATTTTGTTTTGGACGTAAGATGTATTTCGACATAGAGTTGGAAAAGTGTATTACTACCTTGGAACGATTTGATTTTTCTTATGGAAAATTATCGGATGCGGGAGTTAGAGTTTGATGCAGTTATGCTCATTGGAACCTTATAGGTACAGATGTTAATGACAAGGAGATTGGAATTGTTGAAGACAATTCAAGTTGAATATGATCTATAAAGAGACTTCGTCTGTTGTTGAGTTTATTAAGTTGATATTGAGGATAACCCAAGAATATCTTATTTGAGATTTATTATTTTGAAAGAATGTTGCATGTTTGTTTTGAGACGCTTGTTGAGATTAAACTCATAAGGTTATTAAGGATTCGTTCACTACTACCATATGGATTTCGCCGGATACTAATGGTCGCGGTGGATTATTAGATTACGACTAAAATAAGTCTTGGCGGTAAGGAATTTGGTGATGGTTTGGTAACCACAGGTACTTAAAGATGATTGATGTTTTATAGAGGAAGATGTTCTATTTGTGACTGAAGTCGGTCGCGACGGTGTTTATGTTGGATTCCATAGAAATTGATGTTATGGTTCTAAGTCCAAACTATGTTGTAATTTCAGGAGTATGAGACGAAATTGATGAGTAGAGTTCTTGAGAGAGTGTTTTGGTTTGGATTACCACTTTAGAAGATTGAAAGATATGAGAGATGTTTCGAATAAGAAACCAGTGTATTAATCGTTGCGACGATGTGAGGATAGTGATTACGTAATTAAACTTTGGGAATTGAATTGTTATAAGGGAAGACTTTGTGGAAGTCAAGTGTATACATCGAAGTTTCACAAGTGAAATATTTGGACAGTATTTGAAGAGGTCAAACTATGTCGTGTATTTCAGAGGATCAACGGGCGTTGATCAATCGAGAATGAAAGAGCGATTCTTCGAGTTGATGAAGCTGATGTTGCGGGGTGTCTTGATGGGTGTACGTTTTGAATGTATCCATTTTGGGTGATTGGGAAGTTGAGGATTAACCAAGTTGTTTTACGGTTGGCATCTTATGCATAAAGTGACACAGCATGGTTTAGGTATCGAGCATTGGGTTTTAGCGAGTATGCGGGATTGTTGGATTTGGGCTAGTGAGTTATAGTCGCAAGTCGTCAGTATACGTCCTAGGATGAGTGGTGTGTCGCAGTTCAGTTATGTTTGGGTAACTTGGTATTGTTCAAGGGTGGTACGTTGGTAATCTACAAGGACGATGTGACCTTGTGATTTTCTGGAATGAGAGCGATAACTGCAAGTGTAATTCTTGAGTTCGTACTTATGCGTGAATGATGGCATCTTTTCGTGTTTGCGTAGCACGCGTGGTTTTATCCTTTCTGATTGTTTCAGTTTTGGTTTGTATAACCATTTTGTTGTTTTTGTTTTAGCGATGGTGTCAGTGTTGTGTCGTAGGACTTTATGTTCCTACCTTTGGTGACTCGTTTCCGAGGCGTCGGTTCGAGTGTATGACTAATTCTATGGTTGAGACGTTAGGATGGTACCGATCTTGTTTGTTTAATTCTCGAGCGAACCGGTGTGTCTGCGACTTGTTTAGTTGTTGGGTGTTAGTTGATTGTCGAGTGCATTGTGTGGGCTTCGCATCTTGGCATGGTTGTTCTTGTCTAAACGTTATGGCTAGGGAGATGCCCTTGTGTTAGGTGTATTTTGTATGTTGTTTAATTAACGCAAGGATTGGGTGGACGAATGCGTAGGCATGTCCCGATTTGTTCGTTTTGGTCAAAATTTTCGAGGCCGAAAATCTTTTAAGTGGGGGAGACTTGTTACACCCCATTTTTGATTAAATGTTAATTCGGTTATTTGAAATAAAAATATTCATAATGATAAAATACTATTTTGAGTAATATTAATTTGATGTGTAGTAATATTTGACTTTGTTTGATTAATTGGCATGATTAGGTTTATATAGAATAAATATTATTTAATGTAATATTGTTTAATAGGGTTATATATTATAATTTGAATTAAATAATTGTTGGGACCAAATTACAATTTTAGAAAGATAGAGGGAGGAAAGTTAGTAGTAGAAGGGGAGTTTTATAAAATAGAAAAGGAGAGTTAGTAAGAGAAGAAAGAAAAGAGGAGAAAGAAGAAAGAAAAGAGGAGAAGAGGAGAAAGAGAGCTAGGCTTGGAGTTGCAACATATCCATCATCTTGTTTCAAGAAAACCCACACCAAGGTAAGGGGTTTGATTCTCCATCTCATATTGTTAGGTTTTGTATGATATATTTTGGATTTAGGGGTAAAATTGATAATTGATTTTTTAGGATTTTGTTGGTTGATTGTTAGAATGGTTTAGAAAAGTTGGATTAGGAGTATGGTTTGTGGGTGTATTAGGTGCTAACTTGTAGAAATCAAGAGTATTGAAATGGGAAATAAAACCATGGTAGTTGAATGAGAAAAACTCAAAAGAGTGGAGTTTTCACGCAGGCCTCACAACACGGGCCGTGTTGCAGCACACGGGTGCCCGTGTTGCTGTTCTGACTTGGCATTTTCTTGGCTCGTTCTGGTGGCCTCACAACACGGGCCGTGTTGCAGCACACGGGTGCCCGTGTTGATGCGTCTGTAGCCTCCAAAATTCTAATTTTCGCACTTCTTTTAGAACCCGTTTGTGTTCCGATTTCGGTAGATTCGTCGACGGAGCAAGTTGCTCCAAATCCAAAGAAAATTGACGTGCTAGTGTAATCCGACGTGTAGCTTGACGTAGTGAAGTTCGTCTTGCGAAATTTCGACTTTTAAGAATCGACCCGATTTTAGTGCGAATGAAATAAGTTGAGTTTAATCCTGAATCTAACCGTTCGAGTTACATCCCGGTGACTCGATCGCGATGAGAAACATTGAGAATAATGCCGGTTCATTGATAATGACTTTATGTTGAAATATACTTTCCGATTTGGAATTGTTGATAGTTGATGGTTTATGTTTTGGTTGAGTAAGTAATCTTGTTTGTATACATTTTACTTGACGTTGAGATTGATAAATTATATGTATGCATGCATGTACAATAGTTGATGTTCCATTGGTTGGATTTGATGGCATGTGTATGTTAAGATCATTGTGAGTCTTAATTGCATGCATTGGTTATATTGTACATTACATGGCATGGTGGTCTTGAAACAGAGACGGTGGAACTTTGGGTCCACATTATCTAGACGGTGACCCTATTGTGGGAAAAGACGTAGTGACCTTGATCCGGAAGGGAAACATAGGTGGTGGAACTTTGGGTCCACAATATCTAGACGGTGACCCTATTGTGGGAAAAGACGTAGTGACCTTGATCCGGAAGGGAAACATAGGTGGTGGAACTTTGGGTCCACAATATCTAGACGGTGACCCTATTGTGGGAAAAGACGTAGTGACCTTGATCCGAAAGGGAAACATAGGTGGTGGAACTTTGGGTCCACAATATCTAGACGGTGACCCTATTGTGGGAAAAGACGTAGTGACCTTGATCCGGAAGGGAAACATAGGTGGTGGAACATTGGGTCCACAATATCTAGACGGTGACCCTATTATGGGAAAAGACGTAGTGACCTTGATCCGGAATGGAAACATAGGTGGTGGAACCTTGGGTCCACGAGTCGGTACCGCATTTGCATACGTTGAGTCGTGTTGTGAGTCACATGTATAATTGTGCATGATATGTATGTGTGTTGATGTGTTTGATTATGTGCCAATATTGTTGTGGTTTGAATTATGGTTATGTGCCAAGGATGTGAGTATTCGGATAATCGGTTTACATGGTTAATGTGTTGGAAATGGATTCCTTGAGTAAGGATGCTACATGTGATAAAATGAACATGATCATTATGTATTGCTTTATTTATTACCATTTCATTTACTTAAACTTACATGTTATATGATTATTGGAATTCTTACCCTTTTGTTGGCCAATTCTTTTGATGGCATTGTGCAGGTACCGAGGACGGTAGCGCGAGGCGCTAGCTAACAGATGCATTGGATAACAATCTGTTTTATTTTGATTAGAGTCGAGTCGATGCTCTGGTAGTAACACATGGGGGAGGGGGATTTATTTAGTGTCGAACTCGATTATTTTGTATTTGGATTATGATGTATATAATCCTTATTCGTGTATATGGTGTTTTGTAGATGTGAGACTTGATAACATATGCTTATGTGAATTATGATGCCTTGATGCCTTGAATTATGTTTTGATTCCTCCATAAATGGAGATGATGTGAAATTATGAAACTCCGTTGCGTTTGCACGAGAGAATGAAGTAAATATTTATTGTATGTTTGTTTTGTGTTGGAATGCTTATACTTTCAAACATACCCTGTCCGTTTTCCTTAAAACTTTGGAATGTGATGTGTGTTGTGGCATCCCTTCCGTGCAATTTTATTTCTCTGATTTTTATCTTTACCTTTAATTGGGGTATTTAGAAGGGGTGTTACAGGGTTCCACTGTGTGAATTTATAAAAACTGTAAAAAATGCACGTAGGAACCGATTCCTGTATATGTGTGATTTTTGTTCATTTTGTTCCCACCTTTTATGGTCTTCATTTATGTTCAAGAACCACATGTGTTTTAGGTGATGCATTTCATATAGATGACACGATTCATGTATATATAATATTTAAGAAAATTGAAAGAATGTAATATGATAGAATATTTAAGAAATGAAAGTGAATAGAAAGTAAAATAATTGTTTAGTTGTTTGGTAGAAGTAAAAGTGAATAGAAAGAGAAAAAAAGAAAGAGATATAAATAAAAAATGACAATAATACCCTAATATAAAATAATAATACATATTAATTATCTTATCTAAAATGTTTAAAATAAACAAATATATTAATTAATTTTTTATTAAAAGACAATATAGTTCACTCGTGGTTCTAACATATTTAAAATTTTATAATAATTAAGGAAACAACATATTTATTATAATATTAAAAATGACACAAAGGGCCATTCAACTAAAATTATATCCATAAAGCGTGAAACTACTCAAACTAAACATTCTTTCTTTCATGAGTAGTATCCAAACGGAAGAAGACTCACATTTCACAAATTTTTTTATTATGTGAGTTTCCCTTCTTTTACTTTTTCATGAAACAAACAAAGTATATAAAACTTGTGATATATATATATATATATATATATATTATATATATATATATATATATATATATATATATATATATATATATATATATATATATATATATATATATATATATATATATATATATATATATATATATATATATATATATATATATATATATATATATATATATATATATATATATATATATATATATATATATATATATATATATATATATATATATTATAGTTAAGTTAAATTAAATGTAAAAAATATTGTTTCGGGTTTAATAAACAAACTATTGATATTTATAAAAGATAAATTATTTTGTAATATTTAAACTAAAATTTATACAATAAAAAATATTGTCAATAAAGAATATTTATAAAATATTTTAAAAATAATTTAAATTAAATATATTTAAATTAATTATGGATGACTTGGCATATAATAAGTGATAGATTATATGAATTTTATTTTTAATGATTTGATTTTATTAAAAAAATTATAAAAAAATAAGTGAATTTTATTACGTTAATAAACTGTTTTAATTCCACCAAATTCATTGATTCAATTTTAACACTCATATTCCATATATTAGAAAATAACTTTAAAATTAAATGAATAATGTCCATTAGAATAATATTTGTAAAAGAAACTATTTAATAAATATTATATTAAAACCAAATATGATATATAAAGAGAGAATATATTTCACCAAAGTAGTATTTGAGAACTTCAAATAACAACGTAGAGTACTTGTAAAATTATTCATCTCTTAGACTTCATTGTGAATTCTCTTAAGAAAAAATAAATATTTTTATGTGGCTTAAAAATAAAAATTTGTTTTATTTCATATTATGTTTAAAAAAATAGTTTCAACTTTCAAAACCAAACCAATTTTTGAATTTCATATTTGTGTCAACAATTTGGATTTGTTTTAAAAACTCATCCTTATTTTTGATCTTATATGAAATTGGTTTTAGATAAAACATAAATCCTTGAGAAGTTCTATATATTGTAGAGTGGATGTATAATATATCAAAGATGATCGTGATCATCAACAAAGCTATCACCACAAATATTTAAAAAACTGAAAACTTAGAATGGCTACTAAATATATTTTTTGTTCATTTTATTCCCACTTTTTATGGTCTTCTTTATGTTCAAGAACCACATGTGTTTTAGGTGATGCATTTCATATAGATGGCACGATTCATGTATATATAATATTTAAGAAAATTGAAAGAATGTAATATGATAGAATATTTAGAAAATGAAAGTGAATAGAAAGTAAAATAATTGTTTAGTTGTTTGGTAGAAGTAAAAGTGAATAGAAAGAGAAAAAAAGAAAGAGATATAAATAAAAAATGACAATAATACCCTAATATAAAATAATAATACATATTAATTATCTTATCTAAAATGTTTAAATAAACAAATATTTTAATTAATTTTTTATTAAAAGACAATATAGTTCACTCGTGGATCTAACATATTCAAAATTTTATAATAATTAAGGAAACAACATATTTATTATAATATTTAAAATGACACAAAGGGCCATTCAGCTAAAATTATGTCCATAAAGCGTGAAACTACTCAAACTAAACTTTCTTTCTTTCATGAGTAGTATCCAAACGGAAGAAGACCCACATTTCACAAATTTTTTCATTATGTGAGTTTCCCTTCTTTTACTTTTTCATGAAACAAACAAAGTATATAAAACTTGTGATATATATATATATATATATATATATATATATATATATATATATATATATATATATATATATATATATATATATATATATATATATTATATATATATATATAATATATATATATATATATATATAATATATATATATATATATATTATAATATATATATATATATAATATATATATATATATATATATATATATATTTATATATATATATATTATAGTTAAGTTAAATTAAATGTAAAAAATATTTTTCCGGTTTAGTAAATAAACTTTTGATATTTATAAAACATAAATTATTTGGTAATATTTAAACTAAAATTTATACAATAAAAAATATTGTCAATAAAGAATATTTATAATATATTTTAAAAATAATTTAAATTAAATATATTTAAATTAGTTATGGATGACTTGGCATATAATAAGTGATAGATTATATGAACTTTATTTTTAATGATTTGATTTTATTAAAAAAAATTAAAAAATAATAAGTGAATTTTATTACGTTAATAAACTGTTTTAATTCCACCAAATTCAATTGGATTCAATTTTAACACTCATATTCCATATATTAGAAAATAACTTTAAAACTAAAATGAATAATGTCCATTAGAATAATATTTGTAAAAAGAAACTATTTAATAAATATTATATTAAAATCAAATATGATATATAAAGAGAGAATATATTTCACCAAAGTGGTATTTGAGAACTTCAAATAACAACGTAGAGTACTTGTAAATGTATTCATCTCTTAGACTTCATTGTGAATTCTCTTAAGAAAAAATAAATATTTTTATGTGGCTTAAAAATAAAAATTTGTTTTATTTCATATTATGTTTAAAAAAATAGTTTTAACTTTTAAAAACCAAAACCAATTTTTGAATTTCGTATTTGCGTTAACAATTCGGATTTGTTTTAAAAACTCATCCTTATTTTTGATCTTATATGAAATTGGTTTTAGATAAAACATTAAATCCTTGAGAAGTTCTATATATGGTAGAGTGGATGTATAATATATCAAAGATGATCGTGATCATCAACAAAGCTATTACCACAAATATTTAAAAACTGAAAACTTAGAATGGCTACTAAATATATTTTTTGTTCATTTATTCCCACTTTTTATGGTCTTCATTTATGTTCAAGAACCACATGTGTTTTAGGTGATGCATTTCATATAGATGGCACGATTCATGTATATATAATATTTAAGAAATTAAAAGAATCTAATATGATAGAATAATTAAGAAATGAAAGTGAATAGAAAGTAAAATAATTGTTTAGTTGTTTGGTAGAAGTAAAAGTGAATAGAAAGAGAAAAAAAGAAAGAGATATATATAAAAAATGTTAATAATACCCTAATATAAAATAATAATACATATTAATTATCTTATCTAAAATGTTTAAAATAAACAAATATTTTAATTAATTTTTTATTAAAAGACAATATAGTTCACTCGTGGATCTAACATATTCAAAATTTTATAATAATTAAGGAAACAACATATTTATTATAATATTTAAAATGACACAAAGGGCCATTCAGCCAAAATTATGTCCATAAAGCGTGAAACTACTCAAACTAAACTTTCTTTCTTTCATGAGTAGTATCCAAACGGAAGAAGACCCACATTTCACAAATTTTTTCATTATGTGAGTTTCCCTTCTTTTACTTTTCATGAAACAAACAAAGTATATAAAACTTGTGATATATATATATATATATATATATATATATATATATATATATATATATATATATATATATATATATATATATATATATATATATATATATATATATATATATATATATATTATAGTTAAGTTAAATTAAATGTAAAAAATATTGTTCCAGGTTTAATAAACAAACTATTGATATTTATAAAACATAAATTATTTGGTAATATTTAAACTAAAATTTATACAATAAAAAATATTGTCAATAAAGAATATTTATAAAATATTTTAAAAATAATTTAAATTAAATATATTTAAATTAATTATGGATTACTTGGCATATAATAAGTGATAGATTATATGAATTTTATTTTTAATGATTTGATTTTAATAAAAAAAATTTATAAAAAAATAAGTTAATTTTATTACGTTAATAAACTGTTTTAATTCCACCAAATTCAATTAGATTCAATTTTAACACTCATATTCCATATATTAGAAAATAACTTTAAAATTAAAATGAATAATGTCCATTAGAATAATATTTGTAAAAAGAAACTATTTAATAAATATTATATTAAAACCAAATATGATATATAAAGAGAGAATATATTTCACCAAAGTGGTATTTGAGAACTTCAAATAACAACGTAGAGTACTTGTAAAAGTATTCATCTCTTAGACTTCATTGTGAATTCTCTTAAGAAAAAAATAAATATTTTTATGTGGCTTAAAAATAAAAATTTGTTTTATTTCATATTATGTTTAAAAAAATAGTTTCAACTTTCAAAAACCAAACCAATTTTTGAATTTCATATTTGTGTTAACAATTTGGATTTGTTTTAAAAACTCATCCTTATTTTTGATCTTATATGAAATTGGTTTTAGATAAAACATTAAATCCTTGAGAAGTTCTATATATGGTAGAGTGGATGTATAATATATCAAAGATGACCGTGATCATCAACAAAGCTATTACCACAAATATTTAAAAAATGAAAACTTAGAATGGCTACTAAATATATTTTTTGTTCATTTTATTCCCATTTTTTATGGTCTTCATTTATGTTCAAGAACCACATGTGTTTTAGGTGATGCATTTCATATAGATGGCACGATTCATGTATATATAATATTTAAGAAAATTAAAAGAATCTAATATGATAGAATAATTAAGAAATGAAAGTGAATAGAAAGTAAAATAATTGTTTAGTTGTTTGGTAGAAGTAAAAGTGAATAGAAAGAGAAAAAAAGAAAGAGATATATATAAAAAATGTTAATAATACCCTAATATAAAATAATAATACATATTAATTATCTTATCTAAAATGTTTAAAATAAACAAATATTTTAATTAATTTTTTATTAAAAGACAATATAGTTCACTCGTGGATCTAACATATTCAAAATTTTATAATAATTAAGGAAACAACATATTTATTATAATATTTAAAATGACACAAAGGGCCATTCAGCCAAAATTATGTCCATAAAGCGTGAAACTACTCAAACTAAACTTTCTTTCTTTCTTGAGTAGTATCCAAACGGAAGAAGACCCACATTTCACAAATTTTTTCATTATGTGAGTTTCCCTTCTTTTACTTTTTCATGAAACAAACAAAGTATATAAAACTTGTGATATATATATACTTTAAATTTTGTTTGGTTGAATTAAGACCTGACTTTATATTTTTTAGATGCTACTTTATGTATATAGGATGCTAATATATGTATTTTGTTACAACTTTATATATTTTGTGTAATTGATTTAATCTAAGATTGAAAAAATAAGATAAAAAAAGATAATTATGCATATATTTGTTAACTTAAAGG